>JAYMSP010002407.1:0-24505 GCA_036897095.1 Plantago elongata
TATATATATATATATATATATATATATATACACACGAAAACATATTCAAATTAGTATATGTGGAATCTTTTATACAAAATCCATGTATATAGAACTTAATATATAGCTTGATGTATATAGAATTTTTTTTATATAAGATAAACATTTGAATCGATCGAAATGATTTTGGTTGATTTTTCAAAAGAAATCTTCAATCGAAATGATTCCGGTTGATTTTTCAAAAGAAATCTTCAATAAACGTCTTATTGATTCAAGCCATGATAAACAAGAAAATACACTTTTTTCCAGACAATTATCTCAAATATTCTTCAAAGAAACCTCAAACAATAAAATCCTCCCCAGCTTCATTAATCTTAGCTCGCTCTTCTTTTCCACAATCATAATATTTTTTACTCTATCTTCCTTTTTCCATAACCACAACATATTTGCCTCTATCTTGCACTGCAACGTCCTTATAAAATTTTGCAACACTGTAGTGTTTCCTTATACAATTTCATAATCAGATGTTACTACTTAATAGGGTTGGCTAAATAATAGTTTTCTTTCTATATTACAATATGACTAATTTCGTTAAAAATATAAACATTTTGATTAATAGCATGTATGATTTTACTAATACCACATGCCTTCTCCATATAAATTATATAAAAATCGTATCTCATTAGACTTTGTGATATAATAATTAATGGTATTGTTTATCAAAACAATAATATTGTAAACGAAATAAATTTTGTTGTAATATAAAAAAATCAATGTAGTATATAGTTGTTTTGATTAATAACATCGATGCTATTTTTGGTGATATATGTACGTTTATAGATAAATTATTTAAATATCGTATATCAGGAGACCTACTTGAAGAGATTTAATTGAAAACTAAAGTTTTTTATTTTGACTCATTTCAATTAATAAAAATATGATTATCATTAAACGTTTATAAATCATCACATATAAACTTATTACATTTTATAGAAATATATTGAAATAAAATTTATTTAAATGATACATGTAGTTAACAAGTACATCAAACTAATAAATTTAATACAAAAATTTGTGGAAGTCAAAGTATTTTCGGGAGTCCTGGAATGTTGTATACTAATTGTGCGGATTTATAGGTAAATTGTAGATTTTTGTCTATTTGTAAATTATGTATTGTTGTATTCTAATTGTGCGGCTGAATCTTTTTGTGTGAGCCTCTTAATGGAGGTTTGGACTAGAATTTCAATTCAATTGTGGTTATTTTGTGTTCAGATAACCCATTACAATTGCCTAATTATTTGCCAAAACAGAATTCAATCACAATTCAATTCTCACTCAATTCAACACCAATTTAATTCTCACTCAATTATCAAATTATAAAATCCTACACAATTTTAATTCTATACCAAACACAAATTTTAACAACTCAATTATAATTTAGTTACTATTCATCAATTCGCCCCAACTCAAACTGATTCAATTACAATTCTAATCCAAATAGTTAATTAGTACTTTCTGAATTCCTTAAAAAAAATAAAATTAAATTTAAACAAAACCTATAAATAAATCTAGAAGTCTACTATTTGTATGTATATGTGTGCGTGCGTGTGTAGTGCGTGCGTAGTGCGTATACAACTATACACGCCTACTGAATCATGTACGGAAGGACTCCTCGCATGTTGACTATGTTCCTTATTAACTCATAATTCAACTCGCAAAGGGTTTCAGTTTTACCAAGAAATACTTCACTCATGCATTTCATCAAACGCCACCCCCCAACTTCGTGATTAGGTGTTGCGCCACACAATTTCTAGTTCAATTTAAATCTCATCCCTCCATCCTACTTATTCAATTTCAATTTGGTGTGTACACGTATCACTCTTTAAAATAGCGTGCAAGATCCGAATCTTATTGATGTGATTTTTCTACATTTTATTTATCATTTTTTATATGTATATTTTTTCATTATGTGGTTATTCCTCAATAATATCGGCATTTTAAATATGCATGGCGTTAAAATTAAATTAGACCCTTTTATCATCTCTCGTGTAAAATTATGTATTAGTCAACTCATAATTAACATTTAAAATATATTCTATTTGGGGTTGATATTATTACTCATGAGGTGATATTTTCACTAGAAATCAACCAAAAAAATGCTATAAATTCAATAACAAAGCCACTCACACCTTCACCTAGATCAAACTCCCAATTTGCTCATACATTTTTTTTGGTAAAAGAAGAAATGCAATAAATTAATAGCTATGCACATGAAAACTATAATTTCCACTCTTCATATGTGAACCATCTACCCTACTTAGTACTTACTTTCTCATACATTTTTATTTACAAATTTACAAACAATTTATGAGTAGATCAATTGTAATAACCATTCTTTACTGCTTAAAGGATGTACTTGTCGATTGCTTATATAATCAATTTTCAACCGTCATTTTTCACGAGGTAAGTCTAAAATCAATTTTCCACACCAATTTAAATCCTTTAATCAATTTATTTTTTTTGAAACGGTAAAATATTTATTAATAGAGCTAAGAGCACAAGTAATGCTTTCGATGTACAATTACAAGAGAAAAAATGGAACACATCATACACACCATACATCAAGTACTAGCCTACACCAAAAGAATATCCAAAACTAATTCATAAAACTGTCTTAAACACAATGCCTCAAAAAATTCCATCACCAAGGATAATCAATCTTCTTCTCAAACTGTTCACTCATCGCCAAATATATAGGCACAATCACCACCGAATCTCAACATTCCGAAACAATTACATAATAGGGAACAAATCACCATCAATTCAAAGATACCGTCTGGTAGTGTCTATTTTACCGAGGTCCGCACTTTTGTGCGTGCTGATTTAGTATACACATACATCAACCCTCACCACAATTAAACCGTTTTTTGGATAGTATCTGGACATGTCTAACACGACAACGATGGTGCCGAAACACCATAAATCCACTTCAAGCCCGTTCTTAATGACCAAGGGTCCCTCAGAATATTAAAAACTAGATCACACTGGTCTAGCTACGTGAGTTGGTTCGTATCAGGACTCCTCAGAGCATACAAGATATTCCTCTCACCTGTACTCAATCGCGGGACTCATCAAAGCATCCAAGATACTTATCTCACCGAGACACAAGAGCACACAACCAGTCCAGAAAAACAGAACAAATAAAACTCAAGATATTGAAGATTAAATCCTTAAATCCCTCAAGATATTGAAAATTAGATCACATTGGTCTAGTTACTTGAGTTACGGTCACGGTATTCATCAAAGCACATAAGATACTTATCTCAACCGCGACAAAAGAACATAAATTATACCTGACCGCGTGTACACCTCCTCTGAACCTTACATAGCCTGACTAATCTCCACCTTTTTGTCTTACACTTTCATTGTATTTTGTTGAAGAAAATAAAAAGGAAAAATAAAATCCTATGACCAAATAAGTAATCATACACTTTCACTGTATTTTATTGATGAAAATAAAATGGAAAAATTACTATGAGTAGGTACTGTACTAGTAATAATTTGCATAAAATTCAAAATGTGTGTGGTATAGTTAACAAACTAAAACTGCTCGTCACATCAATGCTTTGCATGCATCCACACTCCACAATAGACAGTATAACATTTTCGCCCTGTCAGTCCTTTCCTACAAATTTCCTGCCAATCCATTTTCAGCTAAACAAACCAAAACCCATTCCCAGATAAAGCAAATCACTCTCTCGATCATAGTGCAGATTTTCAGCTTCTCATTTCAGTCGTCTACTGCGTGTTTGTGTGTGAAATTGTCAAAAAAATGGCTCCTCCAAACAAACGGAAGGTACTGAATCTACTGACTATACTTTGTTCTTCCGATTTTCATCTCTCGAGTAGTCGATCATCATTGATTTCGTTTGATTTTTCGTCTTATTTGGTGAAATTTTGGGTTTGTAGAGGGGTTTGCTGCGAGTGGATGCTGCGATTGACGCCATGGCGGGGTATGGGTTCGACAGGGCGGCTGATGTTCGGAGAGTAGTCCGGCAGCTGCTTAAGGTATCTGGTTTATTTGCTTTATTGTTTTAGTTATGATAGTTTTCAAGTTTTCGATATCATTTTGGAGTTGAGTTTGTTCTGTTCTTATTGATGTTAAGTTAATGTTGTGATTTCGCAATATTCGGTTGTTGATTAAGAGTATTAGGTTTTGTATTGTGTCGATTTCAGAGCATTTTGGGTAGGAACTGAGATTTGGGGCTTTTCTGATTTGATGTTTGATGGTATGGACATGGAATTTTGTTTCCTTATATTTTTCACTTTCACATTTTTTTGGTGAGTTTCGATATATAGGCATACATGTATGTACTTACTTATCGTGTTTGATTATCTGCATAAGCTGGAATGGATAGTGAGACTCAGTCTGGTAAAAGAAACTGCATCATTGGTTTGGGTATGTGTAAATGCAAATCTGCCTGATAAGCTTTGTAGCGCCATCTTCTAACAATTTTTTTTGCTGAACTGTATGAGGCCTCGTTCTTGTAAGCTTTGGAGTTTTTTGTTCAAGCAGTTGGCGGCAGTACTAGTTCAAGAACCGATGAGGTATCTAAGACGTATGAAATGAAATAGTGAAAATATTCTAGAATAGACAGAGTGTTAAGTAACATAACTGATGTAATTTATAATTGGCTTATTCTTGAATGCTTGGGATGTTTTGGCTTGATAATACTAGCTTCGCCTTCTATTTTCTGTGTGAAACCCTGCTATTTTCTGTGTGAAATTCTTGATTGACATTGATGTTGAATGTTTTAAGTGTGGTCTCTGGGAAGAACTTGTTCTGTTTTTCATGTTTGATTTTGCCTTATACTTGTTTGATATTAGGAGTATGGGGGCAGTGAGGGGTGGCCTTTCATCGAAGAATTCTCGTACAAAGTGCTACTGGAGGCCATGCTACAGGATCAGGAGGAAGAAGCTGAGTTTCAAGTAACAGAAAAGGTAAAATTCTAACCATCAATATTATTCCCAAGGGTCCTTGTGGTGTTTCTCTAGATTCATAAGTATGTTGCATACGAATTGTCATATATTTTGTCATTGCATAGCAAGTTCAGTAGTTTAATTTTGTCTAGTTCCCTAGCGGAGTGCTTCATACTTATTAATGTGTTGAAATTCCAGTCATACATACTTTAATGTAATGTTACTACCTATCTATACTCTCTAAAGTCAGACATCTTATGTTTCGCATTAAAAGGATGAACCGGGAGTTGGAACTTCTGGCAATGAGCCCAATGTGAAGATTGAAGATGAAGAGCCCGCCTGTGATGACTTAGCATCTCCTGTTTACTCTGAAGCTGAGCGTATTTCACGAGGTGAACTTTATTACTCTCACATAGCTCTCTTGAATACAAAAAGAAATGCATTTCATACTTTGTAGATCATCCTCCCTACTGTCATAGTACGTATTAAATTGCCTGCTTCTTACAGAAGGTAGAGACAAAGGTTTCCAACCGAAGCAAAGTAGTTATGGAGAAACACTAGATGAAGCTTCTCATGTTGGGGATTCAGTTCCAAGTTATGCTATGGTGATTACCACACCCACCATTAGGCCACTTGAAAGTAAACCCTGTTATGGATGGATTGAATCTGATGATGAGGAAGCTGATTTAGTCTTTCTGGAACCAGCATTAGAATACAGAAGGAGACGTTAACGAGGGAAGAGGAATTAGAGCTGACAATTTAGATGGATAATGCAGGGTTAGACTATCCATAACTCACACTGTTTTGAGGTAGAGGGGATGATCTTATTTGCATGCACACATGCTATGATGTTCTGTACATGATCTAATACTGTTATAGTTTCTGCACACACTACGGTCACTCAATGATCTCATACAGTTCGGTTGATCTTTGTCTCCGGTTTGATTCTTCTGCTATGCTGGCAGAAGTTCTGCAGTTGTTTATCCTCTTGTATTTCCTTCCTCTCAGAAATTCCTTAGCCTGCTAGTTGCTAGCTTCTTAAATTTGAAAGAATTCTGGACTATATTGCTTGATCACTTGAAAATGCCATTTTATCTTGTCAATTTTAGACCTTAATAAAACATCGAACCTGTCATAATAAGGGCGAATGATTCATTCAGGAGCCATTGAACATAGCTTCTTAACTTTGAAAGAATTCTGGACTATATTGCTTGATCACTCGAAAATGCCATTTTATCTTGTCAATTTTAGACCTTAATAAAACATCAAATCTGTCATAATAAGGTCGAATGATTCATTCAGGAGCCATTGAACATCAAACATTAAAATCCAGATTGCAACACTATCCTCCGAGAACTATGACCCTCTAAACTATAACAAAAGGTTTTGCTTTTGGTACCACGCACCCTCAACCTCAAGGAGTCAAGGGATAACCTTCTACTTAAAATTGTTACTACTTGTTTTAAGTTTCTTGTCCGCTTCACTGCTGTATATCAAAACTAGTCAGTATCTCATAATAGAAATACATGTCAGTTGCGATTATAGTTAGATGTCTAAGTGTTATACACTGTACTTTATTGTCCGAGTAAATCTCCCGATTGACTGTTTTTGAATAATTTATCTAAATACTAATCAATATTGTCAACATCAGTAATCAAAATGTCTTTATATAGTATTTGTGCAGATCATTCAGCTACTATTGATTATTCTTTTAGTGGTGATGTTATATTTTGGCATACACCCAGTTTATGATTTGCCTTTTGTAGGCGCTGACAATTGCCATAGGCTTAATATATTTTTTTTTCCAAAGAGAATAAAAAATTGTCAACATCTAATGATAATTAGTGAGATTGACCAGTCCTAAAATTTCCCCAAATTGGAAGGGCCGGGCAAGTATTCAGCCCATTGGACCAAATAATAACTTTAGGTTAGGCTTAGAAAATCACATAAACTATGCTTGGCCCATTTGGGCCGAGAAGATGCAATTTTGACCTGCATATGCTCAAACTTGAAGCGTGAACCTATCTCTTTCTTCTTCACTTGACGCCTCCTCTTTCTTCTTCCTTTCACCATTGCCGGTTTTACTGTATTGAAGGTTTGAGCTTTTTCTTTCTCTTCTGGTTTGCTTCTACCTTCTCAATTTAAATTGAAAAATTAGTTCTTGCGTTGTAATTTATGCCTATTCTTGGTTCTGCTTGGTTGCCTAATCATAGGGCACCTAATTTGAATTAGGTTCCTTCATAATGGTATTTTTGCCGTTTCCAGTTTCTCTTTGTTCTGTTTATGCTTGTTCCTTTCATTTTAGTGTTATAAGTATATTGTGATTGTCCTTAGATAATTTCCCAGCTAGAAAAATACCAACTTTCCAGCTCAAACATAAATGCCTCATGTGTTGAAGCATATGGGCAAATTTGAGGCTCTTTGCTGTGTTGCTCAATGAGACTTGTAGATGGTTAGTTAATTTGTTTGGTGGCATTTTCACAGGCTAACTAATCAATGGCTGGTCCGAAAATTAACAAGAAGAAGGGTAATTCAAACTTGATTTCTAAGAAGGGAGTAAAGAATGATTTGAAACTGGCAAGGGAACCGGAGAAAGAGGATTTGAAGAGTTCTAAGAAGGGGAAAAAGTTGAAAGTGGTTGCAGAACCGGAAATAGAGGATGTTCTTACTGATTCTGATATGAGCACAGGAGACGAAGCAGTGCGTTCTGATCCAGAAAATATGTTGTCAGACAGTGATGATGACCAACCTCCTGTTGATATTTTCGAAGGTGACGATGGAGAAGGTACTGTCTTTGCTTGCTACATCATGTCATCTAGCATTGATTTGTCTTATAAATATTTGATTGATCACTATGCATGCTTTGTTTATAGATGAGGAAGGTTCTGATGATGAATATTCGGATTCTGATGATGATGAACTTGATATTGAGGAGAAGAGTAAAAGACTTCAAAAGGAAAATGATGATGTTAAACGTGATGCCGATGATGAATGGATTCTTAACATCAAAGAAGAAGCTGATGATGAGTTCAGATTACCAACTGACAAGGTTCTTATGCAAGCAAATTTATTGATTAAAGCAAATTTAGAGCTGATGATAACATTTTATCCGATATATCAAATTACTCATGTGTTTCTAAATATATGTTCAACAACGTAGGAGCTTGAAGAGGAAGCAAATGGCCCACCTGATATTTCGAGTCTGCAAAGAAGGATAAAAGAAAGTATGTCCGTTTGTAATTTTTTTGGTTTTCTGCTGGCTGTTTTATGACCCTGCCCTTAATTAACTGATCGGTCTTGTGTGATGATAATTTCTTCAGTTGTCCGGGTTCTGTCTAATTTTGTGGAACTCAGGCAAAAGGGTGATTCACCGCCGACACGCAAGGATTATGTTAATCAGCTCAAGATGGATCTCTGCTCATACTATGGGTACAATGAGTTTCTGATTGAATCGTTAATAGAGGTTCTTTTCTTGCTCTGTATAGTTGCCCTTTTGTTCTACCTTCTGTGTTGTTTCTCGGTAATTATCCCATGTGGTAGTTAACAGTATGAGTTGAATCTCCATTCAGATGTTCCCAGTTGTTGAACTTATGGAACTTATTGAAGCTTTTGAGAAGCCGCGTCCTATATGTCTTCGTTCTAATACCCTCAAGGTAGCGTTAATAGTATTTTTACTCTCAATTTCAACTGAACAAAAGGAAAATGAGAAAAACGTTTGATTTCTTATAGTTTGCTGGTTTCAGACTCGCAGGAGGGACTTGGCTGGTGTTCTTTTGAACAGGGGAGTTAATCTTGATCCTATAGGCAAGTGGTCTAAAGTAAGAGTCTAAACCTTTTCATATTGTTTTGAAAAATTGCTGGCTTCTGTGGATCATTTGTCAATTGGTCCACAATTGATGGACCAATTACATGAACATAATGCTTGTTTATGCTGCAGGTAGGTTTGAAAGTATATGATTCACAAGTTCCTGTTGGTGCCACTCCGGAGTATATGGCTGGCCATTATATGGTATAATCAGTTGCCAGACTTGACAAAAGTTGAATTTAACCATGCAACTTAGATATAATAATTCTATGTTCTTGCAGCTTCAAAGTGCAAGCTCTTTCCTGCCAGTAATGGCCCTTGCTCCAAAGGAGAAGGAGAAAATTGTTGATGTGGCGTGAGTACTTTCCTTTTTAATCTCTGCAATATTTCCCTGCATCGCTTCATTATCTGACTTTGCATTTATATACAATGTTGAATTGTTGTTTCTCAGCTTATACTGCGTTACTAATTGTAATATTCTCTTATTCCCTGCCTGTACTGAATTCCGTCAATTTTTGTGAGGCTTTGTTTCCTTTTTTACCTTCAGGATCATTTATTTGCCTTGTATACTGCAAAACCCATATATGATTATACTCCCTTAGTCCCTCTATTCCATTAAAAACTCCAAAACTTATCATTAGAAACATCTGAAACCATAGAAGGAAAGTTTTCAACCCACTCACCATGTATTTATTCTTTCTATTTCCAGTGTCACTTCTTCATTCACTCCCTCTCATACTGCAACATTTTCAATATAATAACACATCTCACAAATTTTAACCCTGGAACCTTGGTTACCACTAAGTTGGTCGTCTGCTGTCCACATTACAAGGGATTTTATGCATGTCCTCAATTTTAATTTGGAAGTTGAACTAATCACTTCTTGTTTGGCAGTCATCTGCTTTCCATATCAGGGGCTTTTTGCATGTGCTCGATTCTAGTTTGGAAATTAAAATAATTACTTCTAGTTCATGTATCCACATTTAGCTGCCCGTTATGTGCTTCTCCGCCTGATAACATGTACACTTGTAGGGCTGCACCAGGGGGTAAAACTACTTACATTGCTGCTCTTATGAAAAATACTGGTGAGAATCTTTTTGGTGTTTCCATATTTTTTAAGTATGACATTGCCATTTGGAACCAAATGTTTTGAGACTCGTTCCGGGGTATACACAAACTTAGTTTTTTGGCAGTTGTTGACCATTGATATACATCTTGTTATTGTCATACATTGCTTTCACTCCACCATTTTGCCATGTAAATATCGAAATCTAAAACTCTTCTGCATCACTTACAAAGTTTTGGGAAGACTTGATTCCCAAACATTAGGAAAAGCTGCACCATCCCACACCACATGCACACTCTTCCAATTAACACTTGTATAAAGTGGCTTTTTTAATAGCTTGAGAAAAAGCAGGTTTGTCATGAACTCTACCCAAAGAATTTCTCACGATTAGAATAATTCTTTTCCAAAAAAAAAAAAGTGCTTGCTATTATTTCAGATATATTTATTGGCACACGCCACTTTTTGACTCCATATTAGTTACCGGATATGTTATCAAATTATAAGATACACATTCGTCAAACCTTTTTTTCCCTTTCAATATTCAATCTACCCATGGATGTATGCACCTCAAGCACATTCCCATTAATGAAATCTCTCCGGTCTATGGAAAGGTATTATTTATGCAAATGAGATGAAGGAGTCAAGGCTCAAATCGCTCACTGCGAACCTACACCGGATGGGGGTGACGAACACCGTCGTTTGTAATTACGATGGGAGGGAGGTGAATTTCTTGCCTAATTGTCTTTCTATCTTTTGAATATTGCTATTGAGTAATTAATTTGTCTTTTCAGTGCTGGGCGAATGATCTTATCTATGTATTGTAAAACCATTTTACATAATATGGATCTCTTTTAAAACTATTTTTTTTTTAAATATTAGAAATATTTTGACTAATGATCACTGTTTCTCTTTTTCAACCACTTTCAGCTGCCCAAAGTTTTGGGGAACAACTCGGTGGACAGGGTTCTGTTGGATGCACCTTGCAGTGGCACTGGGGTATATAATCACTTAGTTATCATTACTTTTGTTTTTTGAATGATGACAGTCTGTTTATGTGACAGTGTTTAATGAATTTTGTGGTTTATGCGTTGTGCAGGTCATATCAAAAGATGAATCTGTGAAAACCTCTAGAAGTGCTTTAGATATACAAAATAGTGCCCATCTCCAAAAGGTATACTGTATACATTATATGATGAATAGATTTTTAGTGGCTTCATTACTGATAGTAATTGCATGAGGGGTCTCAGAAATGTGAATTTCTTTACCAACTTCTGATTGATATTCTTTCTTTTTTTTTTGGCAGCAATTAATACTCGCGGCAATAGATATGGTAGATGCCAACTCAAAATCTGGAGGGTTTATAGTATACTCCACATGTTCTATTATGGTCGCCGAGGTCTGTAACATCCATAAAAGATCACTATTAAAATATCTCATGCCCTCCACTGCAGCATTCTTAATTCCGTAGTTTTGCAGAATGAAGCTGTGGTTGATTATGCACTTAAGAAGAGGGATGTGAAAATTGTGCCTTGTGGTCTTGATTTTGGGTGTGAAGGGTATGTAGTTCACGACATCATTTTTAGGGGAATCATAATAAAATTATTTATTTTATCATCTGACTATCTTCTATTGAATTTCAGGTTCAAAAGCTTTAGAGGGCAATGTTTTCATCCTTCGGTAAAGGAGACTAGACGCTTTTATCCTCACAAGTTCAACATGGATGGGTTTTTTGTTGCTAAGGTCTGCTTTATTCATCACAATATCCGTGTTCTGTTTATGATGGAGTTATTTTCACTAGCTTCAGTTATTCACATTCTGTATTATTTTATTTTACTTGCAGCTGAAGAAAATGAGTAATTCGACGAAGCACACTGCAGAAGCATATGAACCTGCAGAAGAGGCTGAAGAAGGGACCGTAGTGACTGCAAACAATGGATTTTACAACGATGAAGGAAATGATCAGCAAAAGATTCAGAAAACAAAAGCTGCTCCAAGTGGGACCAGAAAGTTTGACAGCGACTCTGGAAAACCTGCAGGAAAGAAATCATCTGAACCTGCAGAAGAGGTCAAGGAAGGGACTGCAAAAGATGGTGATAACAATGGTGAAGGAAATGATCAGAAGCAAAAATTTAAACCTGGGAAGGGGCCAAAACGGGTTGTCAAAGAAAAATGGAGAAACGAACTGTCAAACTCTAGGTACATGAATCAAAACACCATTGGTTTTTGGTGATATGTAGGAATCAATTTGTTATGATTTGTTAACTTACTCTTTGTTTATGTTTATTTGTTGATTTGCAGAGAGGCGAAGAGAGAGGCTTTAAGGGAAGCTAAGAGAAAAGCCAAACCAGAAGGCAGTATTTCGAACAAAAAGAGCAAAAAGAGACGAGCTGCCTAGATTCTCATCCGTTTTCTGATCGAACTCCTGTCCAGCGAAAAGAAGAATATCTTTGAGCAAGATTGATGTTTGAAATATGAAAAGAAGATGTCGATGCAGGAAACAGTGCAAACCGTCTTCTCCGAGGTTGTTTGTTGTGCAAAACCACAAGAAACCAACAGAATTTGGCTAGTGTATTCAAATTTTGTTTTCTTTTGTAATGGATTGATTATTTATTGATGGCATTAGCTTCACAATCCTCATAAATCATAATTTTGTTTCACCTTAGCTTTGATATATCTAATTATTAAAGGAGGTTAAGAGGTTTTACGAAGTTCTTTTGGGACCGAGGTAGTAACCATTAGATGTGTTTATGTAACATTTCAAGATTTTATAGACCTTTAAGAGCTTGGTGATAAGCTAGTGGTAGTAGAGCTTTACTTGAATGATTAAAATTGCTAATCTTTATAAGGTGTAATTTATACATAGTAGTAGTATCTTCATCTGCACAACTAATTAAGTTGCCCAAATTAAAGTATAGATTGAAATCATAAATAACCAAATTTGAGGTGTCCTTTTCTGCATTATAGAGCTTCAAAATGAGCACATGTACCATTGATGGAGATGAAACAAATATAGCAACTATATGGGACGTGAAAGTGTTATATCCAATTACATAAGCACCTAGAAAATGACATGTAAAATGTTTAAAGCATGTGATAGTGATTAACCAATTAGTAGTTATAAAAATGAAAAAAAACATTACAGAAAAAAAAAACGAGTAAAATAAGAGTTTTGAGGAAGAATGGGACAACATTGTATTTGAAATTTACAAAAATTTATGAAAGTTCAAGCTTTTACGAGAGTCTTGGGAATCCTGCAATATTATAATATATTTATTGTGTAATTGTTTGTGTTAATTGTAGATTTTTATTTATTTATAAATTGTATATTATTTTATACTAATTGTACGATTGATTTTTTTTTATAGGAATCTCAAGAATTTTCGTACTCTGAGCATAATTTTTTTTTAAATAAAAAAGGTCTTGATAAGTACTAGTACTAAATTTCATTCCGCGAAAGGAAGAAAAGAAAAGAAAAACGTAACCATTAATAACATTTTGAAGTATAATTTGAAAATTTAGTTGCCAGCAGCCTCCCGTCCCTATATTTGCATACAAGTAAACTCAACTAGTACGTCCCATTCAAAACATTCGTTTATAAATTAATAAAGTAAGCATTAGCCAATAACCAACACTCTTATTACACGTATTCAATATTTTTCTTTTAACCTACAACTTTAATATTTAAAAACAAATTAATCATTACTTATTTATTTTTAATTTTTCACTTTTTCACTGGTATCCATTTATGTGACTAATACTCCAGTTGAATACTGTAAGATTTTTTTAAGTGAACGACTCTCTTAACAGTGTTAATCATTATTTATTTATTTATTCATATTTTGAATAGTAAAAAAAGTTACCCAAAGTAAATATTAGCATGAGAAATATAAAGGCAACTAACGAAGTAACTAACTAAATAGTAAATACTGTATGAGAATTAAAATGGGCAACTCAACTGGTGCTGAGAATGAAAGCAACGTTACCTGTAATCGCCACCAATAAATACATGTCTATCCATGTCATTAACTGATTCCATAACACGCTTACTGTATAAATTGACACCTTCTTCATTCAATTCACCGTACTGCTAATTTAGCTTAAACCACATTTCTCGCCCAATCACACGCACATAACACATTGTTTTGCTGCTTCCGAACTTCAATGCCATGAGCTCGCGAACGCTAACATTCTCCCACCGCCCATCGCCGTCGTGCCGGATATTACCTCCGCCACCAGCCGCCTTCTCCGGCGTAAGCTCAGTCGC
This sequence comes from Plantago elongata, assembly GCA_036897095.1. Taxonomy (NCBI): domain Eukaryota; kingdom Viridiplantae; phylum Streptophyta; class Magnoliopsida; order Lamiales; family Plantaginaceae; genus Plantago; species Plantago elongata. The sequence goes on from JAYMSP010002407.1 coordinate 14,095, forward strand.
CTTCAGGCCTCGCACATTCCGATGCTCCGCTATACATTCTTCGTCCTTAGGTGTGTTTCGTTTTTTCTACTCCTCGTTTCTATTTAGGCATTTTGTTTCCTTGTCGTTTTAATGCTGATGAAGTGAAGTTGATTGTGTAATTTGTTTCGTAAAATGCTTAGCTGAATCAGAAATTGGAGTGAATGTATTGTTTATTTGAATTGAGTTCGTTTTGTGCATCTGGTGTAATGGCTGGTTAAATACTGGTTATGCTGATGCAGTTATGGAGATTGTGTGAGTTGAGTGTTGAACTGTTGATTGGATTGGTCATTAATGACATTAGTTGCCAACTTCCGAGTCTGTTGATATTATTTTACCTATTGTGGCGTTTTGGAACGGAATTATCATTTTATCTGCTTGTGTGTGTTTAAGTGATGGACGAGAGGAGATTCGTGGAAGCGTCGGAGAAGGGGAACTTGATTCCACTTTACAAGTGCATTTTTGCGGATCATTTGACTCCGGTGCTTGCGTACCGGTGTTTGGTTAAGGAAGATGACCGTGAGGCTCCGAGTTTTTTGTTTGAGTCTGTAGAGCCTGGTTTTCGAGCTTCAACCGTTGTAAGAGACGAATTCATGCTTCATACATGGATAGGTATTATGTTTTGTGGATTCTTCTGGATCCGTATCTTAGTTTTGCTATCCTTGTGATTTTAGGGGCGGTATAGTGTAGTTGGAGCTCAGCCAGCAATGGAAGTTGTGGCAAAAGAGAACAAGGTTACGATTCTGGATCACGATGCAGGAAAAGTTGTTGAGCATTTCGTAGAGGATCCGATGACGATTCCACAAGGCATTTCAGATAGTTGGAAACCACAACTGATCAAGGACCTTCCAGATGCATTTTGTGGTAAGAATCTGATCCTGATTTAGATCTTAGTGTTGTTAGCAGGGAGAACAGCCTTTTTTACTTTAAAAGTATGATGAAGTATTTCTGCAACTAAATGCTGCATCTTAGAAGCCTGCACCTGTCCATTTGCCATAGGTGGTCATTATTAATGCTGACGATTTACCTCTCAGACTCAAATCAACATCAATTGCAATTATATAACATAGTATTTTTGCTGTCAAATATGTACTATGTGTGAGGTTTAACTGGGCCCAGACTAACTGTTTTAGGTATTGTGACCTATAAATATACTCCATGTGATAATAAATATATACTAGTATTGGAGGTGAGCTTACTACACCCTCAATCCCATAATGCTTCACACTCCTTTTCTTTTTCCTTTTCTCTTGATGTCAGTGTGGGTCCACGACTCCTGCGTGGGTGGCGAATTAGTGAAACCCAGTCTTCATGGATGCCACAAGGTTGTTGTAGTTAATACACATGCCGCATTGACACATGAACATAAATGTTTCTGTAAAGTTCAGAATTAATGGACAGTAAAATTTTGTAGTACTGCAGGATTCGAGAACAAATGTAGGTCATGGTTTACTAATACTATTTAAGAAGTGGATTCATGCATATAATACTATGCTATTGATAATTTGATATCAATAGAGCATCTCAGTATCACATGGACCTCTCCCAATGTAAAAACAGAAAGCATGAGGGATAGAAAATGGAACAAGAGAATTGGTTTTAAATGGAATGTACTGGAGTGTCCTTCCAAGAGAAAAGACAACATAGATTTCTGACGTATATACCAATCATAAAATTTTATCGCACTAATATTGAGAAATTTCATTCATTTCTTTTAATCTTTCAATTGGGAGCGAGAATCTATTTGTGATGATTTGTAATGTAAATGAAACGTTAGCACCTTACGAAGATGGACCATGTGGCCTACTTACACTAGGACAGTCGATCATTTAATCCTTCACTCATTTCATTTCCTTTTTCTGATCTCCTACAGGTGGATGGGTAGGTTTTTTCTCATATGACACAGTTCGTTATGTAGAGAAGAAAAAAGTTCCATTCTCAAATGCACCAAATGATGATAGAAACTTGCCTGACATTCACCTAGGACTATATGATGATGTGATCGTTTTCGATCATGTAGACAAGGTATAAGTTACTGAAATTCTATGTGTGCATCTAAATTGTTTCCAGCAATCTATAGTGCCTGGACAAACCAATAGTTATTGAGTTTCATGCGCTTCTCATACTTCAGTCTTGCTTTAATAAAGTTGAAATGTTGGATGGTCGTATATCTAATGATCTTGCTAGGTAATTCAGCTGGGGTGTAAATTGTTGCGGATTAAACAATCCCGCGTTGTTTCAAGCAAGTCAAAAGAGATTGTTGGTGTTGTTGTGTGTGAGCGTGTTCAATTTTCTGTTCTGAGACAATCTTTGAAACTAACATTGATGATGTCTTCTTTTGTCTCAGAAAGCATATGTCATTCACTGGGTGCGGTTAGAGCAGCACTCATCTGCTAAAAAGGCTTATGCTGATGGGATGAAACGCTTGGAAACATTAGTTTCGAAAGTACAAGACATTGACCCGTAAGCCATTGTTTCCCTTCCACATTTCAAATATCAACAATATCATTTCCATTTCCTAATTAATTTTGTCATCATTTTCTGGCAGTCCGCGGCTACCTCCAGGTTGTATAGATTTCTGCACCAGTGACTTTGGACTTTCTGTAGACAAGAGCAACATGACAAGTGAAGAATACATGAAGGCTGTTTTGCAAGCGAAGGAACATATATTGGCAGGAGACATCTTTCAGATCGTGTTAAGTCAACGGTTTGAAAGAAGAACCTTTGCCGACCCATTTGAAGTATACAGAGCTTTGAGAGTTGTAAATCCAAGTCCATACATGAGTTACTTGCAGGTTGTTGTTTTTTGTTTAACTGCAATACGAAGTTTTTGTTCTTATAAAAAAGGGCTTCTCTTGATCAAATTTTTTATATCTGATACAAATAAGCATCGACAATTTTCATGGCTTCTTTCAGGCCAGAGGTTGTATTTTAGTTGCTTCAAGCCCAGAAATTCTTACTCGTGTAAAGAAGGTGAAGTCATGATTCCTTGTGTTGTCAAAGCCAGAACAGTAGATGAGAGGTAGCTAGTTTGTTTTCTCGCCAGATTCTAATTAAATTCCACAACTGACTTATTAACAGGGAAATATTGTTAATCGACCCTTAGCTGGAACAACTAGAAGAGGTGAGACACATTATGAGGATCAGATGTTGGAAATGGAGCTGCTAAAAGATGAAAAGCAATTGGCAGAGCATGTGATGCTGGTTGATTTGGGAAGAAATGATGTTGGAAAGGTTTGTATATATCATCTTGAGAGATGATTACTATGGAAATTCTCGCTCTAGTATAGCACATCCTAAGCAACTTTTGTCACTATCCAAATAGGAGTATTATTTATCACAAGCTATTGCTTCACATATGCATGCTACAGAAAATTCTCAGGAAGCTTTGCAATTGCTTAGGAAAGTAAGCATATTGTAATGCACTAGTTTGGCCATGGGTTTATCTTCCACATTGCTGCGAACTATCATAAAAGCCTTCATCCCTCATGGTTGAGAAAGACATTTATTTTAGTTTTCTGCATGGAGCTATATCCTGTGACAAATACTCGAGCAAAGAAAGCACCATTACTAGCTTATAAGATCTCTCCCAACTCACAATGAGGGGCTGTCACTCCACTCAACGCCATACGGTGATAGTGCTTATAGTCCTGGATTCCTTCAACTAAAATATCACAAATTCAAGTTCGTTAGAACCCCCCCCACCCCCCAAAAAAAAAAAAAAAAAAAAAAAAAATGAATAAACATTTCCTTCAACCAATTTGCCTTAATAATAGGACTCTTGACCATTCAATCCTGGAAATGAATGGTAAAACTTTTTGTTCTGACACCTCGGATTCGCGCTTGCAGCGCCACGGTACCAACCATTTTAGATCTTTTTCAACGAAGGAGGGAAAAAGAGAATGTCGCGGACAAATTGATTTTAAGCTGATTGGTAATAGTATTCTTCATAAGATTAATCAATTTAAACATATAAGTTCAAAAGATACTTCGCTTTTCCTGCACTCTAATTTAATTGATATTATGGTAAAAAATCCTATTAATGAGAATACTCAAAGATTAATAGAGAAGTTTCTAATTGATCAGTTTGAAATATTAGTTGATATAAATGAAGTTTCGAATTACAGTAAAAAGACGGTTAACGTGTTAGGTGTAGATATTAATAGATTTAGTGGAAAATTTAAAGAATATTGTGTTGATAAGCAGGTTGAAATTGAATCATTTATTAAAAACCTAAGAGACAAACTTAATAAAGATAGAAATTTAGATAAAGACGTTAATAATATTAAAACAAAAAACAATATGTTTAACTTCTATTTTAAATTAATTCTTAATGAGATAGATAATAGTAAAATTAAAAGTTGTCTGTTTTATTCTCTCTTTAAGGTTGTATCTTTTAATGGTATGGTTCCTTCTGATAATAATGTGAAATCGGATATTAGTTATGATAGTACATCTGTGTTGAATATTAGTTTATACATGGGAAAATATCTAACTAATAAGTATTATAAAAAATTACATGAAAAATATCTTAATACAATTACGTTTAGTAAGGTTAATGGAGAGGATTCTAAACAAGAAAAGATTTCTTTAAAAGAGTTTAAGATATCTTATCTAAAAAAAGATAAAAATAGTATTATTAACGAAGATGAATTTTTATTACACATAGGAAGTAAATTACTGGAAATATTACTAGTTAGTGATATGTTAAGTATTAAAATATTAACTTTAAAAGAAAATAAAAATCAATCTGTTTTAGTTTGTAATAAAGAAATTGATTCACTTTTAGATAGAAAAAATCCTGTATCTATATTACCTCAATTTTTACCTATGATAGTAAAACCTAAACCATATAGTACTTATAAGTCATTTGGAGGTTATTTACTAAACGGAGAAGATTATGAATATCCTTTATTTACAGATAAGTTAGCTTATGGTATACCTAGCGAAATTGAAGCTAATAGTGTTTTATTACCAGCTATAAATAATATAATGAATACTCCTTTTAAAGTAAATAAGGAATTATTAAGTTATTTAGTAGAAAAGAATCATATTCATAATTTACTAATTGACCCTGAGTATAACCATGAACTAGCTGGAAAGGAAAAAAGAACTAAATATGAGGAGAAGGAGTTTCAGAGGTTTTTGAGTAAAAGAATGTTAGAACAAAATATTTTAATTATAGCTGATGTTTATTCTAATGTACCTGAATTTTATTTTCCGATTAAATTAGATCATAGAGGTAGATTATACCCTTCAGTATCTTATTTTCATTATCAAAGTAATGAATTGGCTAAAGCTTTAATTTTATTTTCTAGACCTGATTCTATAAAAAGAACGGATTATGAGGCTATTGAATATTTAAAAGCATATGGTGCTAGTTGTTATGGTAATGGTTTAAATCAAAAATCTTATAGTAAAAGAGTGGAATGAGTTGAACAAAATTGAACGAAAATTATTGATTATGAAAATAGCAACTTAGTGCAAAATGCAGATAACAAGTTTTTATTCCTGTCTTTTTGTATTGAGATGAAAAGATTTGATGGTTTTTTAAATAACGATAAGAATGAATTCAAGACCTGTTTACCTATTCAGCTGGATGGTACTTGTAACGGATTTCAACATTTAGCTTTATTATCAAATGAAAAAGATTTATTTACACCTTTGAATTTAACAGAAAGTAATAAGAATGATGATCCTAATGATTTATATAGCCATATACTTGATAATCTTAATGTATATATAGAGGATGAAAGAAAAAAAATTGATAAGGAAGATGAAAAATATAAATCTTATACAAGATTATTAAATATAGGTTTGTCTAGAAAAGAGATAAAAGCTAGTATAATGAATAAACCTTATAATGCAAAAGATAGAACTTTAGCTCAATATGTAAAAGATTCTTTAAAATTACATAATACAGAAAATATTACTATAATAGACAAAAAAGGTGAGACTAAAAATATAGTAATAGGTTGATATAAAGTAGAAGGAAGTAAAACTAATAACATAGTTAATTATAGAGATATTGAGTTACTAATTGAATGTATCAATAATATTATCTATGTTAAGTATCGTAATATACTATTATTAACTAATTATTTCAAAGGAATGACTCGTATTTTAAATAAACTTAACTTACCTATCATATGAAGATTACCACACGGTTTAAAAGTTAGTCAAAAATATTTGGCTAAACGTTCTATTAAAATAGAACCTTTTACATTTATAGATAATTCGATTACTTTAACTATTACAGATAAAATAAAAATAGATAAAAATAAACAAATATCAGCTTTAATGCCTAATTTAGTCCATTCTTTAGATGCAACCGCATTAATACTTTTATATAACTCATTTTATAATTCTATAGATAAAAACGATAATATAAACTTTTACAGTGTACATGATTGTTACGGTGTCACTGCTAAATATGTAGATACTTTAATTAATATCTTACGGACTGTATATATTTCTATGTACTCAGGTAAAGGGTATATTGAAAAGTTCGATGAAGATATAATTATAAGTATCACACAATTATATGGTGAAATAAACTGTACTTTTTCACGTAATGAACGAATTTTACATATAAAAGGAGAGACAGACATAAAACTACCAGAAATTTCTAATTTCCTACAAAAAAACCCAGAAGATTTAGTTTATGATAGATTATCTAAATCTATTTATTTTATAAAATAATCTATTTAATTTAAATTGTTTAGTTAATAACAAACTACACTAGTTTGGAATTGAAAATAAAAATCTTAAGATATAGCTACAAACATAACTTAAAGATTTTTTTTTACCAACAAGAAATTGTTGGTTTTTTTTTATACAATTCAAATCGTTAAATAAAAACTATCCATACAAAAAAAAAAACCACAAGCAGAAATTTTCTTTCTGCTTGTGGAAAAAAAGTCCTTAATATCTTAATATATTGTTAAGTACTTTTATTTTTTAATCTATTTAAATAATATTAATTATTTAATGTTTATAAGTTTACTTCTTTTAGAGCGAAGCACCACTCCACCCTCCGTTTTATTTATTTACTAACTAATACACACCTATTTATACCACCAAACTACCTATAGAAAGATCATTAATAATTAAAATATATAAAGGTAAAATCTGATAATAACATTTGAGTTATAAGGATTACTATATATAGCTTTTTTTTATACAGTTTTCTCTAATCACATAGGATAATTAGCACGTTATAATAAATTATATGTTATTTTTGGTAACCTCTATTTTAAACTATCTATAGATCAAGGTCACTTTAAAGGTCTACTTGTACTAGAAAAAAATATTATTCTTTATCAACACTAAGATATATATCTTGTGTCTGATTTTATTCTTCTGGTGAGTTTATATCAATATATACTGGTTTAGTACCTACTCATTTGTTATTTTCATCATAAACTCTTATTCTTTTATTATAATGCGAAGGATTTAATTTTACATCTTTTTTCGTTTTTATAACCACACTACCTTCAGTATAATCCCTAAAAGAGCTAACTTTCTCTGCTTTCACTGTTTCCAGTTCATACATTTTACGGTAATCTTCTAAAGTTAATGATTCTGCATTAACACCTTTAGCTCTTTTGATAATATTACCATCTACATCTACAATACAATAAGTTTTATCGGCTACAAAATAACCTTCTTTAATAATATGTTCTAATTTTAATTTACCTAATTCATTTTGACTAATGAATTCTTCAGGTAATTTCAAATCAGTGATTATACTATCAGTGTCCATGTAATAAATATTTCCACCATGTTCTAAGATATATAGTAAGAATTTAGCCAAGTGAATTCTACTATATGCTAGAGTAGCCGCAGCTGTAGAAATAGAAACCGCAGTATAATTACCTAGGTTTGTTTTTTCATTAAAGTTTTCTAGGTTTAAAACTTTAGTATGATCCACACCATTTTCTTTACATACTTCTTTATTTACACCCGGTAAGTAAGTATCTAGATAGGTATTATCATCTATCTGCAAAGAATTCTTCAATACTCTACTAACTAAAACAAGATTATGTTCTTTTTCATTAAGTAACTTTGTAACTGGTTTTAGATAATCCATACCAAATCTACCTATTCCACTGTTTAATATCAATTTGCTGATATTTCTTTCAACTTTGTTTCTAGGATTAGCTTTAATGTCATATACTTCCTTTACATATCGATCAAAAGCACCATAACTTATATCTGTTTTATAACCTTTAATTATTTCAATTTCATAGCCTTCATTATCACGAGCAAATTTTAACTCTTCACTAAAATATCAACCATATCATGTTCCAACAGGAAAGATTAGATTACCTTCCGGAGTTCTATAAGGAAGTAATCCAAGGTAGTTATTTGTTGTTTTAACTTTACAATAGAATCATCCAAACAGATTTTCATTTAATTCTATTTTATTTGTATTTAATTCCAATGATGTAGATATACATTCAACATATAATCAGTTAAGTCCCGACATAGGATTTAACATTGCATAAGGATATAACGAATTTACATCATAATAGTATGCAATTTTATCTTTAACTATTGGAGTTAACACTTCGTTTCTACCACCAAAATATGCTTTATGTATATGTAATCAACATGTCCTGTTAAGTATTAAAGGAAGTGGCGCTTTATCCTTTAGATAATAATCTTCTAAATATAATCTAGACGAAAAGCCAGAAATTGTTAAAGAATTCGTCATTTGTTTTTTGAATAACAAGAACATTCCTTTATTTACTTTATCTAATACTTCATATAAAGAGTATAAATCTTTTTCTAGATAGATAATAGACTCCTCCTGTAAAGACCATACTTTTTTATATAACAACATATATTCCTCACGAGGAATATTTTTATAAAAATTAATATCAGGAGTACTACCTATATAAAATAAAGTATCCCTATTACAAAATTCATAGGGAAAGTAACTTTTATTTATTTTTACTCCATACGCAAGACAAAGATCACGCAAACTACTTGTTAAAATCGTAGCACTATCCTGTATTTTTACTCTTCTAATCTTACCATCAATATTACGTTTAACAACCAGTTTTATAATATCAGAATTTCTAGTTATAGGCTCTAGTATATAAGGACTTTCCTTACCTTCTTTAGTATTATTATTATATAAAATTAAATTCTTAAGTATAAAAGCACTATCATACCTACCAAGATTATGTGAATAAAATGTAATATCTTTATATTTAGGTTTTAACATTTCATTAATACATCTATGTGTTAATTCAACACTATCTAAATCTCTATTAATATAAAAAGTTTTACAACTACTATCCTGCTTGTTAGTTAAAAAACCTATAGCATAACATTTAGCTAGGCTATTATCATCAATATAAGCTTCCAGATCTAATACACCTATATTAGTGTTAGGTATTCAATTCTTAGATTCATTTTCAACACTAATATTTCTAAAATCACTTCTTATAGAATCAAAAGTAATTTTCCGTTCAACACATGCAACCTCATTAGAACTATTAAAATAATAAATTTTATTTTTACTCTCTCTTTTATGTATAAATTTACCACCTGCTTCTAAAGATAAATAACTATCCTTAACTTTACCAATAAAACTTCCATACATATTATAACAACTTTTTTCTATTAAAAAATTGTTAATTTTATTACAGATAACAATATATTGTTTATATGTATTAATTTTAATAGATAAGATTTCACATTTATCATTAGAAAAGCCTAAAAATCTCTTATTTTTATTATTAACTTCTTTATTAAATACTTGAACGAAATCTCTCAAAGATTTCTCTGTCTTTAATACCTCGCTAAATATTTCCATCATTCCATATCCATTAAATCTAATATCTAATTGTATTCCATGTAATTGCAACATTGGTCCGAAAATATCAAACTCTCTTTTAACACTAACAATTTCATTTTTATTAAGACTACTCTCACTACTTAAAGGTTCTAAATTATAAATTTTTAAATTCTCATCTATTTTAACTTCTCAAAATTCTAATAATAAATCATCAAATGTATATTCTAATTCTTTAGGATATTCACTGAAAGTATAATAAATAAAATCTATTATATTATTAAATAAAATTTCAAACTGAATGTCATTAATAGAATTGTATTTAAAGTGTTGTTGTTTATCAGCAATCATAAGATAAACATCTCCCTTCTGTACTTTCAATAAAATATTGTATTCACGATTCTTTTCAATTTTAAAGGAATTAAATACTCTTTGAGAAAATAAATTTAAGTCTTCATTCAGAAAAATCTCATACTCCATTCATATTTTTTTACTTTTATTAAGAAGAGGAGGAGTAGATGAAGTTGAAAAAGATCTAAAATGGTTGGTACCGTGGCGCTGCAAGCGCGAATCCGAGGTGTCAGA
>JAYMSP010002408.1:0-24501 GCA_036897095.1 Plantago elongata
GACCTGGATGTAATTGTTGATCTCGGAGGATCCAGATGCAACATAGGCATCCTGCAGGGGGTGTATGTAATTATCCCATAATTATAAAACACGTTTCTTCCAATTTCCTCTTTTCGTTGCTTCTTGCATTGTTTTCTCTTGAGAATGGCGAAGGGTGATAGAACTTGGAAATGATGCTTAACACCCCCGGAAGTGGAGCATGAATATCCAACATGCGCAACTTGGATATATGAGTGTCGAAAGAAGGAACACCAAGGGGCTTTGTTAACAAATCTGCAACCATTTCTTCAGTGGGCAATTGAAACAACTTGATAGTCTCGGACTAAACCTTTTCTCTGATGAAGTGACGGTCAAGTTCTATATCTTGCTTCGTTCATGTTGAATATGATTATTAGCCAAACAATAAGCACTTATGCTATTAGTATCAGTATATATATGAACAGGTTCTTCATGATGAACTCCCAAATCTTGTAACAAATAAACTAGCCAATGAGTCTCACAAGTTGTAGTAGCTAAAGCACAGTATTCAGCTTCAGTGCTACTTCTGCTAACAGTTGGCTTCTTCTTACTCTTTCAAGAGATGAGAGAATTTCCTAGAAATACACAATATCTTGCGACACTCCTCTGGTGTCAGGACAAGTAGCACATTTACTGTCACTATTGAGATGTAGATTATTGTCTCTAGAGTAAAGAAGGCCTTTTCCAGGACATGATTTGATATATCTCAAAACTTTGTGAGCTGCAGTTAAATGAACTTGTGTAGGACAACTTAAGAACTGACTGAGATTTTGCACTGCAAAACTCAACTTTGGCCTGGTAATAGTCAGGTACTCAAGTCGACCAAGTCTTCTGTACATTGAAATATCCTCCAGTGGAATGTCTCACTGAAAACTGAGTCTTGATTTTGAATCCATGGGTGTAAGAGCAATTTTAGCACCAGTGTAATCAGTATCATCCAATAAATCCAATGTATACTTTCTTTGAGAAAGGACCAGCCCTTAGGAGAATGAGCAACCTCAATGCCCAAGATGTACTATCATTGACCAAGATCGTTGATGGTGAATTGCTCATGTAAATGATGTTTAATATGTGCTATCTCTTGTAAATCATTTCCTGCCAAGATAATATCATCTACATACATAGCTAAAGTAGTGAAAGAATTAGTAGTAGACTTAATGAATAAAGAACAGTCAGATGTAGATTGAACATAACCATAATGTAACAAACTAGTGGTAAGTTTACTGAACCATTGTCTTGAAGCTTGCTTCAAGCCATATAATCTTTTAGTTAGTTTGCAAACCATGTTAGCATCAGGTATAAAGCAAGATCAGGAGGAGGCAACATGCAAACTTCCTCATGCAAATCCCCATGTAAAAAGGCATTATTAACATCTAATTGATGAAGATGCCATGAGGAGTTGTAAAAGTCAATTCTTGTCCATTATCAGAACAAATACATTTAACTAAATTAGAAAATTGAGTTTTAACCATGGAACAAAAATTAATTAAGTGTTGTCGAGTGTCAGCTTTAGTGGCCATCATGTAAATCCATGTGCATTTAGAAAAATCATCGACAATGGTTAAAAAATAACGAAAAATGGCATGTGAAGTAGTACCAAATGCTCCACATATATCAACATGAATGAGATCAAAAAAAGCAGTAGAAGATATAATACTATCAGGAAAAGCTAAACGTTTTTGTTTATAAAATTGGCAAAAATCACAATGAACATGTTTCTGTTTATTACGATCAGAAATTGGTAAAGACATAGAAGAAAGCTTGGCATAAGGGACATGGCCAAGTCTAGAATGCCAGATGGAATTAGTTACAGAAGAACATACAACTGAAAAAGAAAGAGATACAGGATTGAAAATATGAGAAAGAGTAAGATGATATAAGTCATTCTTGACTTCAGCAAAGATAGTCGACTTGTGAGAGGTCAGATCCTGTAAAAAATAATGAGTTGATAAGAAAAAAAGATCATACTTCCTATTTCTAGTTAAACTAGAAACATAAAGCAAATTGAAACCAAAAGCTGGAGCATACAACACATTAGATAAGGTTAAATGAGGAGTAAGAGTAATATCATCAATGTGAGTAGCCTGAGTGACATCACCAATAGGTACAGTGGTAGAAATATCAATGGGAATGGGAGTAGTGGTAAAGAGCTCAATATCACATATCATGTGATCAGATGCACCAGTATCTAGCAGCCAAAAAGACTTTTTTATGAACTGAATGAACTAGAAAATATTTAGATGTACATGTGATACCTGAAGAACCAATTGAGGTATCAATACAAGCAGAGGATGCAACATGTAGTGGGATGGTGGTGGATGTCTGAGTAATCTGCAGAGCCTTTTGATATTTCTGAAATTCTAGGAATTGTTGGTAGTTGTTCTTATCAAATCCATAATCCTCAGTATGATGTATAGAATTGGCAGAAGACAACTCAGGAGCAGGATTGACATAAGTATGAGTTGATGCAGCAGCAACAGTAGGTTGAGCAAAAGATAGTTGAAAAGGCCTGGTGGTGGCACCTCTGAAAGATTATTTTCCTCTCCAACCTGGTGGGTAACCATGTTTAACAAAGCATGTGTCAACAGTGTGACCATATTGCTCACAATGAGAGCAGAATGGTCTCTTGCCTTTGGAAGTAGAGTATCTGGAATTGGAAGGAGCCCTTATAGGAGCAAGACCTCTAGGTGAAGGGTGTGGCTGGAATGGAGTATGTCAGTTTTGATACACTAGAACAGTCTTGTCCAATTTATATACACTACAATAACATATACATAATTTTGATACTACAGTCAATTTTTCGTCCAATTTGATGACGTGGCAATCGAATATACGATTTTCAAGCCAAAAAGCGTATATTGTCAGTATTTTCGTTGAAAAATTTAAAAAAAAATCCTAAAAATCAAATAAAATTGTAAAAAAAATATAAAAAATGATTTTAAACTTATTTACATTTTGATAAATAGAAAAATTAAAATTAATATATAAATTTACTTTATATAAAACTAAAAAATGAATTATATTTCAAAATACATTTTTATAAATATAAAATCATATATTTTATATTTAAAATAATTTTAAAATTCAAAAAATAATTAAAAGAGACACATGTCACTCTCACATTTATTTCATATGTATTTTTGAAATAACATTTAAACAATAATGTTTTTTTCTAAAATTTACTTATTTACATTAACTAAATAAATAATATAAATTTTACTATAATTTTCACTTATTTCTATTTCATAAATAAATTTATTATAAAAAATAAAATAAAACCGAAAATATACTCAAAATTATAACATTAATTTGGTTATTTTTTTAAAAGACAATTCTTCCATGGGAGCCTCTAGACCAGAATTAAAATTTTTATGTATGATTATCTATTATTTTCAATTATCAAATTTTTGTTCAATTTCAAATATAAAATTTTATTTTTTATAATTAATTTTTATTTTATTTTTGATTTGTATTTTATTTTTTAGTTTTATTGTAAAGTAATATATAAATTTAATAATTTTATGTAAATAAGTTTAATTTTACTTTTTTATATTTATTTAAATGTAAATAATTTTATTTAATTTTTAGAAATTTGTTTTTGAGTTTTTAAAGAAAATATGGTCAAATAAGACATAAATACGGACATTATATAGGAATTTAATTGTGCTTCCTTCTACAAAAATCATAACTTGAGACTTGAGAGGTTTCATATGGATACACTAGAGAAGAAAAATGGGGAAAACGTGTGTCAGAAAAGATATGCACTAATTGCTTTTTGAGGACTGACATAGTAAATCAATTGTAACGTAATCATCCGTAATCGTGTTGGCAGAGTTCAGTTTTACCACAAAGCGTTCAGCTAGCTGTTTTCTTTATCTGTTCAAGTAACGTCCAATTTTACCCTGAAACTATTATACAGTATAGTATAAATATTGTACAATTTTTACACCTAACAATACCCATTTAATGTGTTGATATATAATTTTTAATTATATCAAAACGTACACATTATTTTTTAAATTGTTATTTTCCACAACACACTTACCTTTGAGTCTTCCTTAACTAATTAATGTAATTATGTAATTATATCATAGACCGGCCGTGTTATTTATTTGTGTTCCCAACTGCCCACCACACGAATGGGCTTATTCAAGACTGGTCCGGGAAATAGATGTTTTGTAACTTGTAAGCCCAATATCCAGTTATTGCTGCAGCCCACTCCATCTTTTTTTCTTCACACACATGTAGTTGTTAAATGGGAAAGTTAGAAAAAAAAAAAAAAACACTTTAAAATTAATTGCTCCAAAAACAATACCTGACATACGCTAATATAATATTGTAACTCGACGGGTACTATGTTAATATAATAATGCAGCATATTAAGTCGTGTGTTAATAAAGTGTTATAACGCAAATGGTCTCTAATCGTAATAAATTTTGTAAATGATCTTTTCATGTAATGCATCCTTCTCAAATTCCTTCATTTTGATAATACCTTCCATTTTGCTATTTTTGGTGTTCCATACAAAAAAAAAATATTTCTTGCCAAACCTTAAGTTTACTCCTTCTTAAATTCCTTCGTTTCGATAATAGCTTCCATTTTGTTAATTTTTGGTGTTCCATACAAAAAAATAAAATCATTTCTTGTCAAACCTTCAAAACCTCATAAGTTGAATAGTGTTCGGTTACAACGTTTTGTAATGTAAGATGTATCTGAACTAAATTAGAAATAGATTACGCATACATATTTCAGAAGCATGGACTAATAATCACACAATCTGCCTAGCATTTCATCTGATCATGACTTCAATATATCAAGCGATTCCAAATGCAAAAGGATCACTTATTAATTAAGATTAAATATGGATGTAGTTATCATTCTCAGAAGGGATCGGAAGGTGGCCTTTTTCTTGAAGGCTTTTCACCGTCTCATACAGGCTTTGCTTCACTGGTGTAAACTCTAAGCCCAAATCCTTAAGCTTCTGGTTTGAGAATTTGTATGGCTTCTTTCTTGGATTCTTCTCATCTGAACACCTGCATTTAAACACCAAAGTCGTTAACAACTTCGATTCAGTATACATTTTGAGGTACAACAAGTGTGATTGTTGCGTCCCAAACAGCCTATGATATTCATATTCTATAGATACCGGGCTTACTTGGTTGGAGTAGGATATTCGGGGAAGAACTTGGAAAGGATATCAACAACCTCCCCACGGTGAAGCATGCTTTCGACACAGAGGTGACGCCCAGAGGCAGTAGGCGACTCGAACAAGAGCAAATGTGCTAGTGCCACATCCTCGACATGAACATAGCCTTGAGTGGCATTGGCATATGTCTTTGCAGAGCCAGTCAAGTACTTTAAAATGTGGAGAACACTAGCGTTCACAGTGGGCTGGAGCAACGGACCAAGCACTAAAACCGGGTTGATCACAACTAAGTCCAATCCCAACTCCTTGGCCTTGTCCCATGCTGCTTGCTCTGCCACAGTTTTCCCATAGCAATACCAGTTCTGGAAATTTATTACCACACATGTTACCAAATTTAAACTTTAATTCATAGAGTGAAAGATAGTGTGGTTTTGCTAGTCGAGGCTTACATGATTAGCTCATTATTAAGCCTGAGCTCGACTAACTTGGTAAAACAATTTAGCTAGTCGAAATCAAGCTCTATTAGGAGCTTGTTTCTTATCTAACGGAGTATGGCTAGATTTGTTAATACTCAATAGGCCCATTAATGTTCGGCCCTTCGCAGCTTGGCAGTAAATGTGTGAGGTTAATTGCAAACCTTGGTATTTTTGCAGAAGTCAGGATCACTCCAGCAAGTCTCATCTACAACTCTGTTCGGACTTCGGTTCGGATCCATGTGCACTGCACCAATCGATGATGTAAGAACAACACGACGGACCTTAGCTTCTGCAGCTGCGTTCATCACATATAAGGCTCCGTTCACCGCATGCTTCACTTGATCCTTTTTCAGATACACAAAGTAATTATAAGATGATGCATCATCGGTTCTAAAATTTTTACAAACACCCCTTTCCCTTTCATGAATAATAGTATTTGGAGATACACAAGTATTTTTTGGCATCTAATAAACAGTTAAATTAGTATTTTTTTCAACAAACCAATAATTCTTATTAAGGTTGAAATAGTATAAGACTGATGATTTGATTTTCAGAATAATTAGTAGCTAGTGGTTCACTTGCATAGTTACGTTGCATTTGCATATGTCCCAACTTGGGGCTAGTATATATTACGTGCGTACCATTATTCTAAAACCTGGTGACTTCATCACACGTTCCCAATTTTGACTTGACTTGAATAAATGGAGTCAGTATACTTGGGAACATATAGTTAATTTTTGACATTTAAGTGCAAAATTGGTTTTAAATAGCCTTTATTTCCACATATATATCTTCATATGTCTATATATATATAATTAGTTGATGTCCTCACATTATAATAGTGCACTTTTTTCAAATTTAATTAAAAAATTGGTACATCACTCAATTCACCCTATATTTAAAACATATAATATAGAATTAAAATACTAATTATCTAGAGGCCAATCTTTAAGGTCATCAAAAGAACTCGATCGATCCTAGGGTCACATACTCATATAAAGCAATATTTGGATGTGCAGGTGAGTATAAGAGAAGCAGTTAGATCGATCATACGCAATATGTCCCTTATAAAGCACTTTCTTCTAATTAATATTCATCAATATCGACTAAAAACACAAATTTTTAGATAGAAGTTGCATGAGCGAGGAACCTCATGGATATATTAATACTATTAGATTTTAGTTGTAAACTTAAAAATACGAAAATGCATGTATGATCAAGATCAATATGCTGGCTAGCACTAAATAAACGTATCAACTATTCAACTATTAACACTTCACGAAGCATTTTGGCAATGTTTGGTATGGTTGTTATTGAAAGCAAGGAACAAATTAACTTTAAACAACATGGATTTTTGTTAAAATCTTGTAATAAGGTTAATCAACAAATGACAACGAAATGCAGCTCAGTTAGTAAGACGCTCTCAACTAATAAATTGAAAGTTCGAGTTAATTTTTAGCCGTTTTTAAAAAAAAATATTGATTTTGTAAACATTATTACATATACACGTACTATAATTAGGAATTTGGTTGGTGCAAATTTCTTGTTCTGGTGGATCAGTTTTTATGCTGTGATTTTTTTATTTTCTTTTTCGGTTATAAAGAACATAAAAATTGCGCGGATTTTGTCTATTAGCTAGAAGAACTTAAAGTTTGTCTTTCAGAAAATTATATGTGTATTACGTACCTGATCCTCGGTTACGGGTACAGGCGAGGCAGTGTGGAAAACACCATCGCAGCCGTTGATTGCTTTGCGTAAGCTCTCGTAATCGCTAAGATCTGCTTTGCACAGAATCAATCTCTCAGCAGCTCCTTCAAGCTCCCTCAGATGATAGTTCTTCGGATCATCTAAATGTATATGCAATATATTAGTGTTATTTAAGGTAAAGACAGACACCCATGCATCATGTACATTTCCTTATAAGAAATACTTGGAAAAGTCACAAAAAATGTTAAATCCCCAGGCATGCAAGGGCGTAAATCACTGTTATTTCAAGATTTTAGCTGGATCGGAATGCTTAAGTTTTAAAATCTTTAAGGGTAAAATATGTGACTGTCCATCCTATCTCCGCCTTAGCCATCATAGGTTAAAATGTTAGTTGATTTTGTACATACCTGGATTTCTGACGGTACCTCTAACAGTGTAACCCTTTTCGAGTAGCAATTTGACAAGCCAAGAGGCAATGAAGCCTCCGGCACCAGTGACACAGACGATCTTGGCTGCAACGTCAACCGTCGGCATGGTGGAGTTTTAAGGAGGAGCTTGGCGGTGTGTGAAATGTTGTACTTAAAAGTTAACTAGCTTAAGCAACAATGGAGGTTACGTTATAGATTATAGATAATAGTACGTGCTCTGAATTGCGTTGATGAAAGCAGTAGTAATGTGGTGGTGTATTTATAGTGTCATAAGATGTAAGTTAATGATTAAAAAAGGGAGAGGATTAATTAAGTCGATGGATGGGGAATATTACATTTTAGTCATCAGTATTCAGTCGGTCCTGGTGTGCCCAATAGTTTTTAGTTAAACTAGTTTTCACATGGAATTGCAGTAAAAAATTCCCAATCCCATGAAACCATCAAAAAAAACCGGCAACTTCCTTGAATTAAAAATAATCAAATTGTTTCCTTGGATTGGATCCAACTTGCCACATGCACATATTATCTGGTTGTACCGAAAAATTTCTACATCATTAAGGTTCCCTGTGCAAATAGCTTTTTTTCTATTTGATTTGTTAGTTGACAAAATAAAACAATTAATTTTTTTTTATAAAAACATGTTAAAGGATGAATAAAAATTGATATTGCAGTAGGTTAAAACGTTAAGTGCATGTACAATTAAGGATTAATTAATTGAAAATAATAAAATATCTGAATTGGTAAAGTTGTTAATATAATTATTTTACATGCATGGAGCAAAATGTAACAATGTAAAATATGAAAATTTGAAGCTTTCATTTAGGATGATTTTAAATGACAAATAATTTAGAAGATTATCTCATATGATCATGACTAATAATAACCTTCTACTATAACTTAATGAAAAAAGTCTATCCGTTTCGTGACACTTGTGTAATAATTAATTTTTCATAATTTTCATTTCTAGAGTGCTTTAATCATACACAATTATATAGCCATGAGCATCAATCTTCTAGAATTATGTCGACCAAGCACATCATATTAACCATATTATTTAATCGACTTCAATAATCTCGTCCCATTATCTTTTTCCTTTCAAACACAACGACAAAGACAAAACCGCAAATCTTTCCGGTCCTTTCATTAATTCGATCATCTTGACCCATAAATAATTATAATTTAATTTATTAACTAGATAAAAACTCGTGACCAGTTTGAAGCTTACCAGCTTTTTAATAATTATATAATTTCAAAGTTTAATAAAGATCTTGTTCAAGATCGACTCGATCTATAAAATGATCAGGCACTTAACAAAGTCCATGTTCGACTTGGCTCATTAACACCCCTAATATGAATATATATTGGTGTGAGCCAAAAACTCTGATACATTTCATCTACAAATTTAAATTTGTAAAGAAATGTGTAGCTCATGCTTTGTTCTTTTTAATTGAAAATTAATCACTTCGATTCAGTTCTATTTAGTTCTATTCAGTTCAGTTTTGTTTAGTTATACTAAATATCAGTTCAATTCAATTTTATTAAATTTAACTCAATTCATATCCAATTCAGTGTAATAAATTTCAATCAAAAATATCAAATTTTAAAACACCTATAATAATTTACTAGTCAACATTTAAAGTATCAATTGCATTTCTAATGTTTGTAAAGAATAAATTTAGCAAGTTTAAATTAGTACGGATGTGTGTATATACGTCTAGTATTTATTACGTACTTGCGTTATGGAGTATAATTAGTCCCTATGCACTTCCAACATCAACTTTGCCACAAGTAGATGTAAAATTTGTAGATGACAATTAAGTTATCGAGTTCCACTTCTAGCTAACAGGTCATTTCCTCTTGTAGCTAGAATACCTAACTTTTGGTCTGGTAAATTTACGGCTGGTTCACGTAATTCACTAAATTTCGAAACAAGCCTTCTATGTCCAAATCCAGTTTCATCGATACTTTGTCTCAGTTACCCGGGGCGAACTAGAGGTATAGTGAACCGGGCACTTCCCTTCAAAAATTTGAAAGGAAAATTATATCGAAAATTAATGTTTTCTTTCCATCCGAAATAATCTTACGTATATAAATCCCCCACCTATCCCCAAATCTTAATTTTCCAACTAATGTTGAAAATGAATCTTATTACTTGAGTATACACGGAACACGTACATTGCATTTAAGTCTAGTTAGTAATTGGCAGTTAAGATTTTGTCAAACAGATGGTTAATTTTTCTAGTCTCCTCAATACCAAACCAAGATTTCTCTTGTGTGTTGACACTTGACACCCAACCCAACATTCTTCAGGTGTTGGTGAGATTTACAATTAACTTATAGACTCAAGTACTAATTTATGTTCTGTGGAATTAAGCATGTAGTAGCTAGCTACTTGGTTTAAATTACCTAGTACATAACATCTAAATCGCTCAATTTAGCTCGATAAATATTGATTTGGCCTAAAATACACTTTAAATACTTCTATATCAATTCTATTCCAAACATAATTTCACCAAAATACATTTAAATACCAATTCAAATTCTATATCAACCGGTCTCCTAATTTCTGAATATCAAACCAATATTTCTCTGCTATTTTCTCTTGAGTGTTGACGCATAACAGTCTTTATGTGATAGTTGGTGAGCTTTATAAAAGTTGCATATCATCATTGCATCAGATCGACCACAAGATAGTCTTTATTGACAATGCATAACGTAGGACTGCCAATTGCCATATTAAATAATTACTCCATCCCGTTCTAAACTTTTCACTTTAACTTTTAATGATTAAATGTTTTAACTTTTATAACGAATTAATCTTAACTCGTAAATGTAACATGTTTACTTTTTTATGTAATAAATTAATTTATAATTAAAATTTAACCGTTAAAAATTAAAGTGGAAAAATTATGACGAGATGTACTAACCAAACACTTTATGGTTAGACCTACTACTACTGTAAGAAAACAATCATGCATGTCCCTTTACACATGTTGACAATTTGAAAGGATTATTGACTTTTTCACAAAACTGTAGGATAAGTTGAACAATAGTTGATACTGTGACCGGTAGCAGATTAGTAACTTATTTTTACAATTCTAAGTTTACAATACAATAATTAACAATTTATATAATAAATGGGGCATCGGAACTTTACTCGAAGATGGATCTTGCTAAGGTAGCTAGTTCTTCACACGAACGGATCAAATTAAGAGATCGAAATCTGAATAGTCTCTGCATTCTGTGTGGATATAGGGATATGGCCTTTTTCCTGAAGACTTTTCACTGTATCATAAAGACATTGCTCAACAGGCGTCAATTGCAAGCCCAAATCTTCAAGTTTCTGCTTTGAAAATTTGTATGGATTTTTTCTTGGGTTCTTATCATCCGAGCACCTGCATGCACTTGTTTATTCTTAGCTCACATTTCAGAAAGTTAGAAATTTTCATATTTTTTAACCAAAGATTAATCAACTTACTTGGTTGGAGTAGGGTACTGGGGAAAGAACTTGGCAAGGAACTCTACTACCTCTCCGCGATGGAGCATGCTCTCAGCGCAGAGGTATCGCCCAGAGGCAGCAGGAGACTCGAACAAGAGCAAATGTGCTAGTGCAACATCCTTGACATGCACATAACCTTGAGTGGCATTGGCATAAGTCTTTGCAGAGCCAGTCAAGTACTCTAAAATGTGGAGAACACCAGCGTTCATGGTGGGCTGGAGCAATGGACCAAGCACCAAATCCGGGTTGATCACAACTAGGTCCAATCCCAACTCCCTGGATCTGTCCCATGCTGCTTTCTCTGCCACTGTCTTACCATAGCAATACCAGTTCTGCATATTAAAAAAATTTCACATTATAATCTTCTTTGAATCCTTAAACTGTTCAAATCTTGCCATCTCTTTTTAAGTTTTTCAAACTATCCTTTTATACACTATAGCAGTGCGTGTATATGCAAACCTTGGTACTTGTACAGAATTCAAGATCACTCCAACATGTCTCGTCCACAACTTTGTCAGGGCGTCTGTTAGGATCCATGTGTATTGCTCCAATTGATGATGTTAGAACAACACGGCGGACCTTAGCTTCTGCAGCTGCGCTGATAACATGTATGGTTCCATTCACTGCTGGTTCCACTTGATCCTGTCCAAAAAAATCAATCAAGTGTGGTTTTCTAGCAAGCTAAATAATGATTCAATGTTTATAGTAGCATTGTGTTAATAACCGGATACATGTACGAAGGCCAGTCGATGGTGAACTTCCTATGATTTAGTAGTTATTTAGTATATCACTCTTGTCATGCATTTTCCTACTTAAATCACAAATATTTATACATTTCAATGGGAGCAGTCATTACTGGATCATCAGTTACTGGAGATGCAGTGTGGAAAACACCATCGCAGCCGTTGATCGCTCTCCACAGGCTCCCGTAATCATTAAGATCTGCTTTGCACAGAATCAATCTCTCAGCAGCTCCTTCAAGCTCTCTCAGATGGGAGTTCTTCTGATCATCTACAATATATTAAAAAGATCAATAGAAAAAAGTCAATGATGGTTCACAATTTACACCTAATTCTAAGACATAGAATGCATTAACAGAATAGAATTCATAAAGTTAAAAGTTCTACATTAATATTATGCATGCATGAAATCCTGCTAATATTTTTCAAAATTCCACAAAATCTGGCACGATTTCTCATTAATTACATATCAATTTGCAAAAGTAAACAATGAAGCTAGCTAGCTTCGTTTATATACGTACCTGGATTTCTGACAGTGCCTCTAACAGTGTAGCCTTTTTCGAGTAGTAATTTGACAAGCCATGAAGCAATGAAGCCTCCTGCACCAGTGACACAAACCGTTTTTCCACAAGCAGGCTGCATGGTGGTGATACACTGCTGATGTTGGTGTTGCCTGCTGCCTAGGATGCTATTGTTAGATGAGTGGAAAAATGGCAAATAGTATGCTTTAGAATATGGCGTATGCATCCGTACGGGTGCTGTAGCCTGTATGTATAAGATGCGCAATATAACCAAAATATATACTGTTCAGGTTGATCAATTTTTTATTTATCAACCTGTAAATACAAGCAACCTAAGCTACCTGCTACAGTGCTACATAAGTCCTTTCTTTTATAATGCATTTAATAGATTCAATAGGAAACAGAGAAAGAAAGCAAGCAGTGAATAGGACATGGAACCCAAATGATTTTGTATGAACAGCATGCAGCAATATTATATAACATGCAGTGAGAAAATGATACTCCTACTATGCAGCTCCAATTTTTAGAGAAATGATGCAGTTTCAACATCATGAATTGGCTGAGAAGTACAATGAAAGCAATAATCAGACAGTGTAGCTGAAGTTAACAACCAGGTAGTTTCAGCATCTGTAAATGTAACACAGCTACTTGGTCAAAACCTAGGCTTAGCTTAAGATCAGAGTGAAAACCTATATACATATTACATGATACACCCAGCATATTGTGAATTGTCAGGTTTCTCTACACATTTTTTTCTTGTCAAGGTCAACTAAAAAACCGTCCCAGCCGATGTCTGTGGTGGTACCCTTTTGTGCTTCTTGAAGAGACTCGCACTTCTGTTTGTCTTCGATTCGTCAGTCTTGAGTCTTCTTCACCTGATCCATTCTCCACTTCACTTTTCTGCGAAACTTTTGCATCTTCTTGTGTATCAACCATGTGCACAGCATTATGTCCGCCTTCTTGAGAATTTTGTTGACGTGTTAATCTGAGGGAAATAAAGTTTCAAGATACTTGAGATTCACACCCTAGATAGCCGATAGTTCAGTATATATCCACTCAAATTGACAAGTTTATGGGAGCAACGAGGAAAACCAACATTTTTGGTGATGAAGCGGCAACATGTTTACTTTTTGATGGATCTGTCTTTGCTTTAGCTTTCTTTACCCCTCTCCTGTTCAAGTTCATAAACAATTCGACTTGAATAACTTGGTCTCATTTGGCAGGGTAAATAAATTAACTACGATAGAAAGTAAGTAGATCTATGACTTCAAATTAAAATCCGGGGGCATTTACACAGTGATGCAACATATAAAAAAACTAGACGTTTCTTTGCAACTTGCATGAATACACTTAAGAAATCATATTCAGCTTCTGCTATAATTAGCCCTGTATTGGGTTCAGAATCAACTTAAATTACTTTAAGCAGAAGCTGTGTCTGTACTTGAGTACTTGACAATGTAAATACTCTTTTGGTGATTTTGCCATGGAAAGAACATACGTGTTGAAAAAATTCACTAAAACCAAAAGCATAGTGTGGCTCAAACATATTTAGTATGGACTACATATTTATACTTCCATATAAACTGTTAAAAAAATGCTGTCTCTCATCAAGAAATGACAGGTTTAGAGATGAGATACTCCCCACATGAAGTAAATATCAGAGATCAATTGGTTAGAACTTAGAACCATCATTAAACTTACTTGACAGGTTCTTCGGCATAAGGCCGTTTCTTGGCTTCTTTAGGGGGGGATTGTATCTGTATAATCACATCGCCAAGAAACCAAAAAATGAAATATGTCAGCATGGGAGGCAAAAATAAAAGGAGGCAATTGTTATGATTCTTATGAACATTTAAATACACATTTTCTTACTCTTTCAGGTGTCTCATCAGGTAACAGTTCCCAAGTTTCTTCTTTTAAGTTCAAAGTTTCTGTCCCATCATCTTCGTATGTAATCTGCAGCACAGCAGATCCCAAACTAAACTGTCTGTAATGTGTTGTAATATAATTGGAGAATATTGCACGATTGAGGCAATTAGGGGCAGAGCACTCGTTAATCCATCATTCATTGTCGAACTACACAAAGAAAAAACAAGTAACAGAGCAGGAAGCATTCATTACCGTGTGCTTCTTGTGAATGGGATCGAAAGCCGTTACAGTGCCCGTATAGAACCTGCACATGCAGAATGGTGAACATGAGGTCAAACTTATAAATAATTAATTCTCCTATGCAGTTTAATCATGGAGTATATGCACAAGTAGATATAGCTCCAATCTTACGAATAAAAACAAAGTATCACTATTCAATGATATCATTACTCGAGAAGAGTAAAGGGCCAAATTCTGCTACTCGACATTTGATTGATAAGTAATGATAACGATGAAATATGTGAGAATGTGAAAGTCTTATGAATCGGAAGAATATGAGGAATGGGGGTATCTAATCCTTATACCTTGTAAGGGTCTCCCAACGGAAATGACCCCTACCCAAAATGGCAAAACGTTCCCACAAGGCCTTCAACTACAACAATTCACTTGGATTGCCACTCTCTGTCCACTTTTTACTCATTCTCTGTTCAAATAATACCCCCCTTTCAATATTATATTCATTCTTCATTCAAATAATATCGGCTTAAAACTTTTATCCATTTTATATACCCATCTTAATACACATACAAAACATAAATGGTCTCATATTGAAGGGAGGAGGGACTAATAATTAAGGTACAAATTAGGAGAGTATTTAATATACATGGGTGTGTGTTGGTCTGGTTATATTTAGTATTTAAGGCGTGTCAATTGTTAAACCATCTACAAGTTTTAGTAAACCAAAATGAAATGGAAAAAGAATCTGGATGCATGTTGACATCCTCACTCATGTGTCAATAACAAACCCTTTACTAATTGAAGTGAGATGAGTTCCGTAATTTAATCTTTAATATTCCCAAGAAAGAACACATGAAACACAGATGAAGCCAATTCACTATGACACCTTAGTAAGATGGAAGAGTTGCTAAATCATACATATATTAAAAAAGAATTGATTATAATGAGATTATATCGGCATCTGGTACTTACGTCTCGTCCATTGACCACCAAATCTTAATCCTTACATTAAGCAATTCTTCCCCATCATCACAAGTGGATGTTTTGGACTTCTGGATTGAATGAATATTTCATAACTTATTAGCTTGAGCACCTAAAATGAACATATGAAATTTATTACCATTTATATGATCAGATGATACCTTTTCCTTAGGTTGAGATGCATATTTCCTGCAATTGGTTGTGGGCTTGGAAACAGGAGACTCCTCTGTCTACATCAATCAGACAGTAATGATAATGTTAAAACTTAATGAGCTTTAAACAACAATCACAGAGAGTTCATTACCTTCATTCGACGGGTCTGCCTTCTTGTAGGTGCCGACAACTCCAGATCATGCGGCTCATCTTTTTTGTCTTCTTCATTCTTCGACTGAACCCCTTTGATAGAATCAACTCCATTA
Organism: Plantago elongata; assembly: GCA_036897095.1. Classification (NCBI taxonomy): domain Eukaryota; kingdom Viridiplantae; phylum Streptophyta; class Magnoliopsida; order Lamiales; family Plantaginaceae; genus Plantago; species Plantago elongata. The sequence continues at coordinate 16,042 of JAYMSP010002408.1, forward strand.
ACAGAATCTTTCTGGGAAGAATCACTTGGCCGAATTCGTCCAAGTTTCAAATTAGTTCTTTTGCAAGCTTTCCGCTGGGAAGTTCTTTTCCTCTTATCTTTATGAGTAATTGCTGCCACTGTCCGCTCAGGACTTCTCAATGGCTCTAAGACACTTACATCATTGGATATATGCTTGTTATCATTGACTACAGGAACCTTAACGTCTTGCTCAGTTTCTAAATGTCCCTCTAACTTGGATATGACCTCATCCGGTTGCAGAGTTTGTGAAGCTTTTTTGTCCTGTTTGGAACTTCTTAAAGTTTCATCATTGGTATGCCCATTGTCATCATTGTTATCAGGAGCCTTAACATCTTGTTCGGCCAATAAGTGCCGATCTAAATTGGATATGCCCACATCAGATTGCAGAGCATGTAAAGCCTTTTTGTTCTGTTCAGAATTTCTTACCGGACATAACAAACTTTGGTCGTTGAAATCATGAGCCTCAATGTCTTTCTCAGCCCCCAAATGCCCATGTAGATTGGATACCGCCTGATCAGATCGCAGAGTTTGTGAAGCTTCTTTGTCCTGTTCAGAACTACTTGGGGGTTCTAACACACAGTTGTCGATGGATATATGTCCACTATCACCTTTCATATCAAGAGCCTTAAAATCTTGCCCAGCCTCCAAATGCCCATCTAAATTAGATTTCTGCTCATCCGACTGCAGGGTTTGCAAGGCTTCTCTGTCCAGTTCAGACTTATTTAAAGGCCCTGCTAAACTTTCACCCCAGATACCAGGAACCTCAACATCTTGTGTAGTCTTCAAATGTTCGTCTACATTAGATCTTCCCGCATGAGATTGCACAGTTTCTAAAGCTTCTCTGTTCTGGTTTTCAGAGGAGAGACAACAAAGAAAGACAAATGACTTCAGCATCATGATATAATAACATAACATATTGCAAACTAAGATGAAATAAATTCTTTTTAAAATTGAAGAAATTAGGAAAGAGTAACATTTGTAAATTCAGAGATAGTGTTCAAGAACAAACCAAGGTGTCTCTGTCGGGTCTGTCCATGCACAGAGATAAAACTGGGTCAGCATAATCATCAATCGCAAGTTTCACAACAGCCTCTCGAAGGTATGGCTTAAGTTTGGTTGCACATTTCTCAATGACAGTTACCCCCAACTCCCAAGACATAGGGGAGACAATCTAAATCAAGGAGAAAAACGGAAGATTATAATGAGAAGAGAACTAGATTAACCACAAAATAACATTATCATATGAAAGATAAGTGAGACTGCTGGGGTGATCACCTTATTGACCCTTCTGACACTAGTGAGAAGGGGTTGCAGAAGTTGGGATGACATCTCATTTGCATCAGTTTCTTCTATAACCATTGTCATGATGATTTGCATGAACACGTAGATTTCAGCAGGGTGATCAGACCTTCAGCAAAATAAAATTCCATCTTAAGACATTAAAAAAGAAGTAGATAAAACTAAGCTGGCAAAAGTGTTTTTTGCAATCTTCAAGTCAAATGCATATTACATAAGTAGCATTTTCCTAAAAGGTGAATCCAAACTAGGTATTAGAGTGTACAGACTACAGCCATCCCAACCCTTTGCAGTATAGAAACAAGTAGTCAGTGGATTTACCGGATGGTGCTGAAGAGAAGTTGGAACATCTCAATTATCAATCCACCAGAATCCACATCCATCATTAACAGGCATGATTTTACTTTTGCAAGCATTTCAAGAATTCTACACGGAGTATCATAGTTTCTAATCGACTTGTCAGACAATTGTTTCAATGCGACCATGAATAATCTGAAAAGAGCCTGTCACAAGCACTGGTTTATCTCAGATGTTGTACTAACAAGAACATAAGTTGAGAGGCTGAGATATTTTTCTCATTGGAACTTTAACATAAATAATAAAAATAACTGAATCGCCTCTCTACCTCCATCTTATGATCATCGTCATACAGTGGCAACGGAGCGCCAATTCTTAATATCTCATTCAGGCAAGATGCAACACCAAGTTGCACATTTGTATTATCATAGTGCAAGAATTCATCAGGTTCCAGAGCCAGCAACGTTGGTACAAGTGAACTTTGCGTGGAAGCAGAAGGCTCTTGGTTTACCTTGAATAAAATTCTTTCTGCTCTCTGAAAGAACAAGCAAATACTCCCCGTAAGTCATATTTACCTATGCAAGTTTGCAAAAGCAGTTGACACTACCAAATCTTAGAAGCAAGGAAGCAATCACACTTGTTACTAATGATTCCATATGATGAATCCAAATTATCTCCAAGAGAAATATCAGTTCAAATCTATTGAATTATTGATTCACTAAAGAATGATGGCCTGTCACATAGTTGGTAAGCCATGAGAGCAGTAAAATTGACATACTGTAAATAAGATACCCATCTACAGGTTACATCATCAAAAATGCCAAGAAATCACTTAGAAAACCAGCTCAACCCCATCTAAAAGTTACTACTACATCACAAAAAATGCCATGAAATCACATAAAAAACCAGCTCAAGCCCATCTACAAAATACTTATAACAGCATAAAAATCCAATCTTTCCAAGAAAAATATACAAAATAAACCAAGAAGTGATAAAAAACAGAAAGGGTTAATAGTTAATACCCGAAGAAGATTAATCAGCTGGTCATCAGTGGAGTAATCTCGACGGAGAAGCTTAAGCCCAATTTCTTTGAGTTCCTTTTTCATTTCCTCATCAAGCTCACTCTTTGAATCACCAATGCCATTACCAGAGCCCATTTTCTGATAATCTACCTGCTCAAGGTAGAAACTAGAAACATCAAGCTACAAAACCCAACAAGAAAACACTCAATTGAACAATAAAGACTCAAAAAGATTCACCTTTTCACACTCAGCAGCACTAAACCTCAAACAGTGTCTGGGAAAAAATGCAAAGAGAAACAGACAAAGTAATAATTGCAAAATGTCCTCCATGCAGACAATGTACTATACATGAGTTCGGATGCTGAGGCATTTCATCAAATGCTGCTAATTCTTGAGTTCAAGTCCGTGGACCAACTTTTTCCAATTTTTGCCATTTCTGGAAAACTGGTTCGTTTGGTTTAATGGGGATAAACTGGGGTTCATAAACTGGAAATCAGGCTTAATTGCGTGACTGATTTTGATGAGAAGAGGGATTATCTCTAATCTAAGCATTACGTGCTCATACATTGTTCAGATTGGAGGAATTTTGGTAAGTCTGAAAATGCACATGTAATTTGATTTACTGTTTTCAATGTATATTCGAGCTCATATGAATTTCAAGAAATGCGTAGGCATCTCAACCGAATATATATATTCCATCGTAAAAGTATTCACACTCTAATCCTTCAATGAAATATATTTCCTCATTTTTATCCATTCACGGTGTTATCTTTAGATTAAAATTAGTTCAGTTTCATTAGTTAAGCTCTATTTATTTATAATTTATATTTTATTTTAATTCAGTTCAACTACATACAGTTCAGATCATTAAATTTCAGTTGAAAAGAAGTAGGACTGCGCAACGGACGGATACGGATCCATCCGGTCAAACGGATGGAAAAATAGTCCATCTATTATCTAATTCGTTGCGAGCGGATTGGATACGGATAAATCCGGCGGATATCCGTATCCAGTAAATAAATTTTTAAAAAAAATTTTGTGCAACTTCATCAAGATTTAAGTCTGCAAAGTACAATAAACGCAGCAGCAGCAAAAAAAATCTTTATAGCAATTGATCTCTTTGGTTAGACAATGTAGAGACAGAATTGGGGAAGAAACGAAACAATGCACAATTCTTCTTCTTCGTACCAAAAGGTGGGCGATTCAAAATCCATCAGAAGACAACCCTAATCACAGGAGATCGGCGGAGAAGCAAACGCGACGACGGAGAAGAAGACGGCGAAGAACGACGATGAACTGTGGAAATTGGAGAAGTGAGACAGATGAAATGAAGAATGGAAATTGGAGAAGAGAGACAGACGAAATGAACTAATGAAGAATGAAGAAACGGCGGCTGGAGAAGAAATTGGGGGGTTAGGGCAAAAATGTAAAATGACACTAATAACCTAGTTTTGAACGGATAAACGGATATCCATCGCATTTATCCGTGTTATCCGTTCAAAACGGATGGAGGAAAATCTCATCCGCGATCCGATCCGTTTATTAACGGATCGATCCGATCCGGTCCGTTTTAGCGGATAACGGACCGGATTTACGGATCCGGATGAAATAAGCAGCCCTAAAGAGAAGTGATAGATTATGTGAATAAACTAGAATTAGTATAGTTATGTAATCTAGTTAGATTAGTATAATTAAATTAGAATTAGATTTCCAACGCAGTTATTAATTAGACTACTCCTGGTATAAATACCCATGTATACTTCTTTAATGGTATCATACTTGGTTCCGATTTATTTTCGCTACTTAATTCTCGAAACCTATATTCCGTGATCGACAGCTCCATCGCCACAAAGCCTCTCGCCTGTCGATCGATCTGATCACCTTGTTTTTGCGTCCTTGCTTGGTCGAACTCATCGAAACAGAACAGCCTACCATCGTCGACTCCGGCTTCGTGTTGTATTAATGTATTCCGTCGACTTGATCACCGTGCTTCTATTCCTCGTATCGACCAGCCTCTTTTTTTCTTACAACTGTTGCTCGATCTTTGGTGCTCGCATTGACTTCTCAGCATGTTTGACTCCGCCAAATCGATCTCTACCACCAGCTCTCACCCTCTCCAATATCCGGAACCATGTGTCCGCTACCTTGGAGATGGAGAACTCGCAATATGGCACATGGGCGAAACTTTTCCAGATTCACGCTCGTGTTCATCAAGTTCTTCACCATATCATTAAGCCGCATGCTGGTGAGGAAGAACTTGAACCCACAGCCAAGGAAGAAAAGCGTGTGTGGTCCACCATTGACGCTACCATCCTTCAATGGATTTATTCGACTATTTCGAATGATTTATTGATCACCATTATTGAACCTGGGGCAACGACTATGGAAGCTTGGAATCGCTTAAGGGATATCTTTCAAGATCATCAAACCTCACGGGTTATGACTCTTGAATAGGAATTCACATCTACGCGTCTCGAAGATTTTTCCAATTGCTCGGCTTACTGTCAACGTCTGAAAAGCATTGCGGGTCAATTAAAGAATGTTGGTGCTCCGGTTCCAATAGTTGCTTGGTTCTTCAGCTTGTCTCCGGTCTCACGGAGGCGTACAAAGGCGTTAGTACTCAAATCCGTCATGCAAAGCCTCTCCCAAGTTTCTTCGAAGCTCGTTCTTCCTTATATCTTGGGGAATGGGAATTGGGTGCTATGACATGTCATTCTCTTGGCTCGGTTTTGGTATCTACGGTTATTGATTCTTCTATGGATAATTCAACAATGGGTCGTGGTCGTCCCAACAAGAACAACAATCAACGCAATACGCGTAAGGCGGTAGAGGGAATGAACGTGGGAACGGTACGGGCCGGGGCAACAATGTCGCGCCCAATCAACAACAACATGTTGCTCCTCGCCCGCACCATCATACGGGCAGTGGGTGCCTTCGGCACCTCCGCCCCCGCTCAGCCCCGTCCCAACTGCAACTTGGGCACGTCCAGCCCAGCAGCCCGGCACGCAATTCCCCTCCCATCCCGTGCCTCAATCTTATATGGCGGCACCTCCTACCAACACTTATGTGCCCACGGATGTTCATGCGGCAATGCATACGATGACCTTACAACCTCATGATCGACTTGGTATATGGACTCTGGTGCTTCGTCTCACATGAATGCCAATAACGGTACGCTCTCGTCTTATTTTAATTTGAACAATCGTCAAAATATTATTGAGGGTAATGGTCAATTAATTCTAATTCAGGGTAGTGGTAACACGGTTTTTGATTCTCCTCACCCCCCCCCCCATTATCCTTACAGAATGTCTTGCATGCTACCAAACTCGTTAAAAACCTTATTGATGTACGCAAATTTACCACCGATAATTCTTTGTCAGTTGAGTTTGATCCATATGAATTTTCTGTGAATGAATTTCCGACGGGGACGACAATCATGAGATGTAGTAGCCAAGGGGATCTCTATCCACTCACTTCCATCACTATTCCCATAAGTGCACCATTGGCGTTTTCGGCTATTTTCACCCAATCTTTGGCATGCTCGTTTAGGCCATCCTAGTCAGTTTGTTTTAGAGTCAACTAGGTTAGACAAAGACATTGTTAGGAAATTCACACGTGGAACGAGTTTATGTTGCTCGTGTATTCTTGGGAAACAAGTTAGATTATCTTTCGATATGTCTTTCTCTCAAACCTTGTCACCTTTTGATATTATTCATAGTGATTTATTGGCATATCCTGTTTTGAGTTCTATGGGACACCGTTATTACGTTTTGTTCTTAGTTGATTTCACTAATTTTCTTTGGACTTTTCCTCTTGCCCGTAAATCTGATGTTTTCGACAAATTCGTTCTCTTACGTAATCATATTCATACTTAATGTAAGACTGCTATCTTGAACCCCCAAGCACTATTAGCCCAATACTTGGTACGGTCCAACAAAGTCTAATCCAAGTAGGGAATTAATTTCTATAAAAAGGGAACACCTTTCAAGGTAAACCCAAGTAAGCATACTCACTTAATCTCTACACTATACTATAAACATATTGCCTTTGATTATACATAGTTGGCCTACAACCACTCTTGAGTAAAGTCTCGTATCCGGTTTGATCCAAGGCAAAGCGGGTCTAAAGGTTCTAACCCCCCCCCCCCCAAAGCTATCTGTGCAGTTTCGAGTAGCAGGATCCGGACGCAAGGAGTGAAGCTTGAGCCATCCGAGATCTTTTATAGTTGTGAGAGTTGATTGATTTTTAGTAATATCCGTAGTTGGGGCTTTTACCTCAACACTTTTCATACTTTAGTGATGTGGGAAACGATCTACGAATATAGCTTTGCTCCTTCATCTTTACATAAAATATGATTGTTGCATAGTTGTAGGTTGTAACTAGTTTTAGGTATCCTGATTTCTCATTTAACAATCTCCTTTAATTATGACTAGTCCCATTTTCTTTCCATACTTTAGTGATGTGGGAAACGATCTACGAATACAACTTTGCTCCGAGAAAATAACCGAGAAAAAGATTAGGGAACGGATAAATCGAAATTGCATCTATATCCGAATACGAGGAAAAAATGACAAGATTGCAATCCGCAAAGTGCCAAATTAATTAATGTTGGTTACTCCAATTAAGCTAATTAATTAATGTTGGTTTACTCCAATTAACAAAACTAAACTGAAGTGTAGTACAAATTATAACTAAGTAGAACTAAATTGAACGATTTATAAAATTTACTTTTAATCTCATAAAATGGATATAAAATTTACTTTAATCAATTTATATTGTTTATCCAAACTTAACACTTGCGGTTTAAGATTGAAAATAGTAACCACAATGGATTGAATGACTGTAATATATCCGATTGTTTACTGGATCAGTGAAACGGGTAACTGAGTAAAAAGCATATCGTTATTTGTGAAATTTGGTTTAATCAAGTGGAACCTGTTGTAGTCAGATATAGATGCATTCTTCATAATTAGTCATAGACGAACTGGTCAAATTTAAAATGATTGAAATATAGTTGTGAGTGGTCTCTATTAGTAGCGTATGAAATAATATTAAGTTTGATATAATTTGTATATTTTATTATTTTATAATTATAAAATTATGAATGAAACAAAAGAAAAAATAATAACTAAAATATATTCATACATATGGGGAAGTAAAATAATGAGAGAGAACTAAAATAAAATACTATTCATTTACAGACTACAATAATAGAGTGGCAGGCCTACTAGGTGAGCTAGAAGGGGTTTGGAGCTGGAAATATACCCAACATTGAGAAAGATTGAGAAAGGTGTATGGAATTTGATGTTGAAAAAAAGCATGGCGCGGTGCAAAATGCACCATCGGTTCTGTATGTGAGATCAATTAAGCCCTCATAAATAACCCCTAGAGTATCTATTATCCCATATAGGACACCTACTTTTATTACTGTTAGAGTATGTAAAATTGTTCGAATATGGGTGGGATCAACAACAGTGGATTCTTTGATCAGAGAAGAAAATCAATTCAGTTGAATCAATCTTGAGAAAGAAGAGAAAATCGATTCAGTGGGAATCGATTGCAGGGGATCGTATATTGAACGTGAGGTTTTGTATATGGGAGATCTATAGCGGAAGAAAGAAATACGCATGAGCGCTTGAGAAATAAGGGAGAAAAGATTAGAGGTTGAGAGATAATAGAAAATGGATAAAAGAGATAAGGAGAAAAGGGAGAAAAGATTAGAGGTTGAGATATAAGGAGAAAAAGGAAAAAAGAGATAAGGAGAAAAGGGAGAAAAGATTAGAGGTTGAAAGATAAGGAGAAAAGGGAGAAAATATTAGAGCTTG
>JAYMSP010002409.1:0-24487 GCA_036897095.1 Plantago elongata
TAAGAGTAGACGACTTTGAATCTTGGAATGGTAATTTAATATGTTTTCCTAAAGGACAAGAATGACAAAAAGAATTCCTAGTGCCATTACATCGAATATAATCTGAAGAACGAAGAACAACATAGAGGAGTAGTGGCGAGAAAGGTGGTGGGTGGGGTAGTTTTATTTGTCGTGCGGTTTTTAACAGAAAAACCGTGAAGGTCAAATTCAACAGAAACATAATTATCGGTGGTGAATTTGCGAATCGAAATAAGATTTTTGACTAGATTAGGAGCATGCAAAACGTTGGAGAGTCGAAAGTGGGGATTTGGATGAGAGAGAGAGAGAAGTATGGTTGAAGCCACGAATATGAATACTGCTACCATTACCGACAATAATACCAGTATGTTTGCTCAAAGAAGAATAAGATGAAAGAGTTCCTAGATTGGTGGTCATGTGGGACGAAGCGCCAGAGTCCATATACCAGTTTTCGTCCGGAATTTGCACAGAGTAAGCCTGTGCGGGTTGTGGAGGACGATGTTGGGCCGGATTCCAAGCTGCCGTGGGGTAAGAATAGTACGACATAGTCCACGGTGGTGGAAAAACCCATTGAGGCCAGGTTTGGTATGACCAAGGAGAACCGATCGTCATGATCTCGACTTGGTGGTGGAAGTCGAACAAGGAGAGGAAAACATGAAGCTAATCGAACAGTGGATTCGATTAGAAGGGGGAACAAATTCGGACAATTTGCGTTCTGTTTGGGGAAGAAAGAGATCGAACGGTGGGTGCGATTCCGAAAAGAGAAAACTGGTAGAATTTGGTGCTTGATTGAAACCGAATTTCGAAGCTGGGGGTTAAGCGATGCGGCTGTTTTTCTGCTGGTGATCGAAAATTAGCAGGTGGAGAGGAATCGAGATCGCAAGTTGTTGTTTGGGGAAGAAGATGAATGAACAGTGGGTTCGTGCTTTTGGACAGTAACACATGCAAGGTCGATGATCACTGTATTATGCAACGGAAGTATCGTAACCCTTTGATATCATGTAAAATTATTGAATAATCAATCATGTTTATTCATGCAATGATGTAGGGTATATATACAAAATATAAGAAGTTATGTCTAATATAATTAGGAATTAGGAGAATAAAACTAATCTAACTAGGAGTCTAATATATATAGCTATGTCTAATCTAATTAGGAATTAGAAAAATAAAGTTAATCTACCTAGGATCACATAGTCTATCAGGGAGTATTTATAGTAAAAACCATGTGACAAAATCTTGTTGTGTCAGAGATTCTACTGGATTGTCTCATCAATGTCGAGGGTGGAGCTAGCCGTGGAGGTTCCCAATGGTATTCATCCTTCTTCGTAGAGCCTCGGGGGCTGGCACAAAGTGAAACTCATTCTGTTTAAGGTACTTAGGAGTTTAGGCTCTCAAGCCCATGCTCGAGGGACCTCCTTGGGAATCAATTAGAATGACATGTGTTATGAAAGCCCTGCGAGGGAGTCCCTCGAAGGTCATGATGCGACTTGACTGTTACCAAATATCTCCAATAAATCCAATCATAGTAAAGATCAGGTCCACTTATGTAATTCATCGTGAAATATATTATCGATCTAATCTTTCAAATCTCGACTTTAGGCATTTGAATAACATTGGCCTAACGGAATAACCCCGTTATGAGCTATTATTTGTTTCCACCGAAGGTGCGCCAATTTTTAACACATTGAAATGTACCTTACCAAATTTGTAACTAATCACTAACTTCATATATATGTATATATGATCAGTAATATTTACGGCTTTAGGATTTTTTTATTAGGTAAGGCATAGTTATCACATTCTCAAAATTAGTCTTCTCTTCTCGAGTTGCATTATTCTTTTTCTCGTGTTCATTTGTATTTTCACTGATTTTGTGTTTTTCCTTCCGTCCCGTATGAAAGTTGTCACTTTTGGGTTGGAATATTTGTTAATAGCCATGTGGTTATCAAAAAGACAAATTTAATCATACTTTTATCATGACTTAAAACCCTTGTCAATACACATACATAAATCAATTGTTGGTACTTATCCTTATAATTTATATTATAATATATGAAGCATTACAAACAATCCTTGATTCTAATATTCTATATATCTAGCTGATATATTTCAAAATACCATTCATTTTTTAACTAAATTTTTAGCTCCCTAAATCTTTTTTAATAACAAGCTTGTTACGTATAGTTTTTCAAACAAACTAGCTCAAAAGCTAGTTGGTTTGAGAATCTACCCAATTAACTTATTAAAAAATAAACTACTTACTTAACTATCATCAACTATTCAGCTACCAGCTACCCGTAATTTTACTAAACATGTCATAGTATCTGATATGATTGATCTGATATGTCAATCATTAATTGTTGAACAGTTAAATGGAATAAGAAATTGTGTGTGAGTGAGTTATGAAGAAAAGGACGTAGATGGTGAGGTAATTAATGAACCAATTATCCACAGAACAGAAATTGATGGCACAACAAGCAACAGGACAAGAAAATCGACATATAAACAGCGCTAAACGGCATAACATTCACGTGAAATCCACGTGCAGACAAACCTACACATTTTTGGATTTATGACACTTCTATCTCCAATAGGATCACTTAAACTGATTTGCTTCACTATTTAATACAAAAAAATTCTTCCTCACTTTTCAAAGCTACATATCCATTCTTCAAACGCTTATGCCACGCTCATGCCACACATGCCTTTTATGCCGGAACCCTGGAGTTTCCCATGCCGGTCAACCGGTCCAGGCTAACGTCCCTTGTTTATAACCCTTACGACGAAATACTTGTAAGGAAACCATATTTAGAAAACAATAATAGTCTAAAGATCATAAAATATCTTTCAATTAATATCAAAGTTGAATGTGGATATTTTCTCATGTCATTATGCTTGGACACGTATATTGAACTCGGGATAATTCATGTTTGTGATGGATACCGTCAAAATGTGTTTTTCAACTCTCCAGATCTGAAGAGAATCTCAAAAAACACTTGCTTCCTTTTACAGTCTTCTATCTCCACAAACACCTTTCAAGGTGGCATGAGTGATGGGTAGTCAATTTAGTTCTGTCTGGCAAACATGAAAGGGAATTATTAAATTCACTACCTAGCTCATATCACAATCCTCATAATAAGTTCATAGTCACTTTCCTGAGAATAACACACTAATGTCCTAATTCGTACCGACTACTTTTTTAACTGTTATATTCATCACGAGTAAAAAATCACATTTAATTTTAAACATAAAATGTTATGTACACATCGAAATTGTTAAAGATAAAATTACTTCTAATACTATTATCATCAAATTCGTCAGTGCACATTAGCACATTGATATGTAAATTGTTATAAAATAAAAGTGTTATATTTGTATTAATACAAAGTACGAACGTAAATAAAATGATGTGTGATTTCCTATATAACGTATTAGGTTAATGTGTAAATGTGGTCCTAAAGGATAAACCCGGGTGGCCCTATCCAAGTATATATCCATAATTGAAGAATAATGGCTTCCTTAAATGCCTGAAATAGACATAATTTTTATATATATTGAAAACAAAATTGATTTTTTATTAGATCAACTGCATCATTGTGTTCGTCACAAGCCACAACCAAATAAATTGTTGTATGCTTAATTTTTAAGATAAGCCTTGTCCAAGAGTTAAAAGATAATGCATGTTATTTGTAGCTGCTAGCTAGTAGTAACATATATTGGAGATTAAGGTAGTGCAATGGCACTTTTTCCATTGATGATCACACACAATTAGTTGGATAAGCGAAACTAAAGGGTAAATTGGAATAACATTGAAATGCCCATTTAGATGCTACTTGAAAATTTTATGTTTGTTATGGCATTTAAATGTCGAAGATTGAAATGGCTCTACAGTAGTAACATTTTTTCCTACCTATATAACAAACCTATATACCTTATCCAATTACAATTCTATACCAAACACAATTTTAACAATTCCACTACAATTTCGATCACTATTCAGACATATAAATCGAACATTTAAGTCGCATGTAAATCCGTTCCTAAGTGAATATTTATATAAAAGCACATCGACAAATTAACCTTTAACTAATTGTCTATATTACTTGATGTACTATATGAATTAAGTATATTAGTGGACCTTCATTTTAATGTCAAATATGCAGTACACGCGAATAAAATATCCACACTCAAAGCGTGGTCGGTCAAATACTAACATAAATTTTCTAGACCATTACATGGATTAGAGCCACATAATAATTAACCACTAAACATTCTTCTTACAAGTTACATTATCTAATATCCGCCCGTTCCAAACCTATGTGAATGTCGTATAAAATAAAAGATCCAGGTCTTAGATACTTATAAATAAAGCATTCCCCATTATTTTTCTTATTCTTTACCGTCGTTTTCTTTCATTAAAAAACACTCGGTTTTAGTAGTCAACCAGGTTCACTTTTATAAAGGTGCATTGCCGAATTTATTGAGGTCAACTACTAAAATAAGAAAGGAAAATATTAAATTTACCTATATCAAGTTCACACCGAGTCTCAAGAAAAATGATCTGTAGTTAATTTAATTTAATTACAAACGGATCATTTTACAATTTGCCATTAAACATGTATTTTTCACATATCATCTCGCGAATCCGGGTTAATATTATTTTTTCGCGGATCCTCTTACAGATCCACTCGTAGGTCCTGTTGCGATTTGATATCATAGAGTTTTAAGTTGAGATCATATGAATTTAGTTTGAAATCATAGTATTTTTATGTTGACATCATAGTGTGTTTTAAAAGTGAAGCATGCAAATTGTAAGAAAATAAGAAGATTGATGAAGACAATGCCTTTTTCTTTTTTGTATTTTGAACAATCATGAACAAAATGCTAACATTTTATATTATGAGTTTTTTTGTAAGTGTACAAAATTTTTTGTTAATTGTTAAAGATATTTAATATATGATTTCTCTTTTTCATATTATAAATGTGTTTTCTGAGATCATAAGGTTTCATTTTGAAATCATAGTGTTTTCAATTGGTATCATAGCATTTTCATTTTTAAATCATAATAAGTTATGAAAATAATATAGTAACTTGAAATAAAAATATAGTTTTTTTATTAATCTAAGATCATAGTGCATATAATAGATAACATAGTCATTATAATTAAAATTATAGTCAATATAACAGAAAACATAGTCATTTTAAAAGAGAACATAGTCATTATAACAGAGAATATAACCATTATAACTGAAATCATAACCATTGTAATTGAAATTAAAGTCATTATAACATAGAACATAGGTAGTCATCCACACGTCGTTTTCTTTTGTTTCTACTGCAATCACCTTCTTCTAGTTACAACTTGGGATTGAATACATCGTCAAATCCTTATTACAATCACCTTGTGAATAATAAACAACAACAACAACATTACTTAACAATCATTTCATATAAAACATAGTAGATAGTGTTGAAAACATATGTTATATATATGTGAGAAGATAGTACATATACGTAAGAACATAGAAAATATATTAAAAAATAGAATTCAAAATAATATGTTGAAACAGAGCACAAATCGAATGTCAGATTTTGAATGAAAACATATGTAATATTCTTGAAAACATAACACATACTGCTACAAAAATATAAACATTTTTTTCCATATCTCAATTGATATATGAGGTCAGATTTTAAATAAAAACACTATATGATCCTTATGCAAGTATGATTACACCTCGTAAATACATAAATAACAATAACATTAATGAGTTACCATCAAAACACAAAAATATAGGTGAATAGATCTTTAAACTTGACTTTTCAAATCTACATATTTTTGAGCTATTTTGTCATTTGAAACATGAAAAAAAAACAATGAAAAGTGTTTAAAATCAAAGATTACCTTCGTTTTTTATCGTTATTGTTGCATTATATAACAATGTATGTATACAATCGTCGGTTCTTTGATCAGAAAACAGTTTGATCGGTTGTTTCTTCTTTATGTTGCTGGCTTTTGGATGGGAAAAAGAATTTTAGAGAGGAAAATTTTGAGTTGAAATTTTGAGAAGTGATAATGATGAAAAGCATCATTATATATATGAATCTATTTTGTATATACAAGTTGTTGGACTTTTAATTGGGTGATTTTTAGCAACTTATTTTTATTTCGAGTTTGTTTAAAATTTTATATTTCTAAGTTTAATGGCTTGTCTATGAGCTTCATGTGTGGTGGAATTACGCAAGTGAACACGCAATGTTCTTAAAAGTAAAATTGGTGCATGGTGAATCGTCACTGAGTTTCCGAGTCAGCGATGTATTGTTAGTTCAAATAATAGTGTGGTAATGGTGACAAAATTGTAGGTTTAAGTGCAATGGAGAAGGTACGGATATTTTTTCATATCAATTTTGATCATAAATTAATTTTAAATAAGATTAAAGAAATTGTTTAATAAAAGGGAATGGAGGAAGTACGCAGAGATACATAGAATAGCCACATTTCCTTGAGAGGCTGTAACAAAAACTGGCAATAAGATGATGAGTCTTAAAATTTCAAATGCTAAAAAGATCCTAGATTGGAGCTTATCAACACACTGGGCTTTGAGATGAATTGTTGATTGGGTTACAGTAGACATTCTATCATCACATAATTAAAGTAGGAAGATATTAGCAAAACAAATCCCACAAGTAAAATCTTAATATTACTGGCAACTCCAACAACTACCAAAGTTTTCTAAAATAATTTGACTCACTTGAAACAAAAGGTATGCTTGTTTAACTTACAAGTAATATTTGGACTCACTAGAGCTACCTGCATAACTGCTCAACTGCAGTGACAATCTGTGCAGGTTGAACCACTGTCCATTCCTCCAGTACTCCAGCATATGGAGTTGGAACATCCTGTGACGATAAACAGACAATCGGAGCATCCAAATAATCATGAAAATTTTCATTAATCGATGCTGTCAAGCTCGCGCCAATTCCACCTGTTCTCATGCACTCCTCAACAATTACCACACGATGAGTCTTCTTCACTGAATTCCCAATCGTATAAAGATCAAACGGCTTCAATGATCTAATATCAATGACTTCAGGGTCATAACCTTTGTTCACTAAGGTCTTGGCCGCTTGCATGACATGATACCTCATTCTAGAATAAGTTAGAATAGTAACTTGCTCTCCTGGTCTCACCATTTCAGCTTCCTCTAGATTCAATACATACTCTTCATCCGGAATTCTCTCCTTGAGATTGTAGAGTAAAACATGCTCGAAGAGAATTACAGGATTGTCACTTCTGATAGCAGCCTTCATTAGACCTTTGGCATTGTAAGGTGTTGAACAAGCAACCATTTGGATCCCTGGAATAGACTGAAAGTACGACTCCAAGCGTTGCGAGTGCTCAGCACCAAGCTGTCTGCCAACTCCACCAGGTCCACGGATGACTATTGGTATCTTGAATTGACCGCCTAGCATGGATTAAAGTTCTATTTCTAAGATGTGCCTCAAGTGACTAAAATCTTTTTATAAAATCTCATTGCTAGTGGGTGGAGATTTTTGCATTTCTAAAATCTCTTCCCAGTATTAGAGAGTTTCTATGCGGAAAAAGCTTCATATTTTTAAAAAAGAAATGAGTTTCATTGCAGATTTAATCGAAGTATATGGGGATTTCTGTGCAATTAAAACGACACTTGGAGATGTCACGCAAATTTCAATTTGGAGAGTCCATGCTATCCTCGAAGAAAAACTGTGCACACAAGGGGTAAATGCACAAAATTGTTTTTGTGTTGTATGGGAATGTAAAGAAACTTTTAAACAACAGCAACCTGAAGTATAATGGAGCATGCCACAGTTGTTAGAGATTTGATTGAACGCCAGAAGGAGAAAACCCATGTTCATGCCCTCTACAATAGGGCGAAGGCCGGTCATGGCAGCTCCGATGGCCATGCCAGTAAACGAGTTCTCAGCAATGGGGGTGTCAAGAACTCTTAGATCACCATACGTATTTGCCAAACCCTTGGTTACTTTGTATGAACCCCCATAGTGGCCCACGTCCTCACCCACTACACAAACACGTGCATCTCTGTCCATCTCTTCCTCCAGACCCTCACGGAGAGCTTCAAAAAGCAATAGCTCGTGCCTGAGAATGAATATGGAATATAAGTAGATCGCAGGAACAAGTAACTTGCTTGGACAATGAAAAATCTCTGTACATGTGCAGAGATTATTTACAGACTCAACATACAAGATTATCCTTGCATCAACTGCAGTCCAAAGAGTACTAAAATTGTAAATCCGTACGCCAAACAGATTTTAATCCACACACTACAAATCCACTTTATCCCCACTACTTTTACATTATACCTTACCCTCCATGCCCAAATTTTTAAATGTTTTGATCTGGGACAGAGGGTTTTTTTAATCCCAAAAGGCACAATTTACGAACTCAATAAAAAGTAAGTATTCATGAAAGTCAAGTCGAGAGAATGGTTATGCATGCAATAAAGATGATAAGAAAATATAAGAGATTCAGGCATTCAGCAGGGGAGCACTGGTAGGTGTTCTTTATAAAGAATTTCACCATTGGTTATTCAAATCTTTTTGGTTTCATAGTTTTGTCACAGATAACTGGGAAACAGGATACACAGCAAGTAGGCATTAACTAGCAACTAGCAAGCATTTTTACTGAATTATCTTATTCATGAAGTCTCCATACATGCCTTCTACCTAGCAACTAGTAAGCAAGTATGGAACGTAAAGCTTAAAAGCCAATCGAAAAGAGGGGGCAAAGGTAAATACCCAGGCTTGGAGGCAGCTGAAGCTGATTTGTCTTGCTTTGTCTACAAAAATTCAATAACCACTCAATTATCAAAGCATAAATGCAAGCTACGAAAACAGAACGTTTTTAGAACGGCCAAGCTAACTCACCGCAACAGCATTATTTGTAAATCGTACGCTCTTACTATTGTGGAGGCTCAATCTTCCATCATGTTGATTATAAAATAGTCTGTTTTTCCTGCCTGAACCAAATTGATAAATTAAACAGAGCAAGCTCCACTAATCCTAGCATATGGACACAATACAGTAGTTAACTTAAAAAAGAAATGCCACAGTCACCCAATTCACACTAACATGATATCATCTTTTCTTTAAAATCAAACAAATTACACAATTTAGCAATGCATACATTCCACAAAAGGTAATACATTTGAATCAAATGAGAGATCAATCAAAATTACATTCACTAAACAGAAGAATTACACACAAAATTGCAATGAAAAGTACTTTTAACGTAAAGCCCCAAAATTTAAGACCAAATGCAGTACCTGAGAGTGATCTATGAGAAACAAAGCAAGATCTTTCATGATTAACCGGCGAAAGAGCCGCAATAGCTCCAATTCCTTGCGTAATTGCAGCCGCCATTTTAGAAATCGCAATTAAAACAAATTCCGGCTACTTTTCAGGCGTAGCGGCGGTTGGTGGCAGCTGGGTATAGTCGTATAGATAGTTGTAAATCTGAAAGTGAGAATTGAATAAGTTTTTGGATCACCTGAACCACTTGTTTCTCGCTTCGTGTCGTTTTCTACTCCAATCATCTCTTCATCTACTACACCCGGTCCACTACAACAACCAGTTCTGGGTGGAAAGACAATTACATAAATATCCCTGGGATATGCCAAATTACACGTACATTGGTGGTATTCTTCTAATTCATTTTTAAACTTTGTTTGTTGAAGGCTAACATTAAATTGTATTAATTGAATTAGATACACCTTGTTTATAATAGAAAACGAATTAAAAGAAATAAACATTAGATGTGCTTTTACAACTACGTTCATGATCATAGATATAGTATTTAATATGGAGTAATATATGGTATAGCTGAAGCACCATTCATCACAAAGTAAAGGTAATATATAGCTCAAATTTGGAGCTTTGTTGCTTCTTACGAACATGTTGGAGCTTAATTTCGTCATTAATAAATTATGAGTGAAAGCTGAACTTGCAAGATGGAGAAATTACTGTTCTTTATTTTATTTTTATTTACATTTAGTTTTGATGTTTTAGTATTTCATAATATTGATCAATTAATTTTTTAAACGAGAATGAATCTAAAAATATATTTACAAATTCAGTAGCTCTATGCAAATTTTCCTGTTCAATAAGTTCAAAGGCTAAATCCGTGATTTCAGCTATCAAACGATTCGTTTAATTAAGAAACTTTTGAGATAAGATCAACTGATAAACCTTGATCTGAGGAGTGGGACCATTAATGGAGCTACTGTATCTCCTCTGCTCCATCATCTCCACCACCATCACCTCTCTAATCTTATCCTTGCTCCTCCCATTCCGCCACCTCTTCCGCCGTATCTCCTCCCAGAAGCTCACCGACGGCTCCGTCGCGCTCTACGAAGGCACCGTCTATCACGAGCGGCGCCGCCCTGTCCACCACTCATTTCGTTACTCCGTTCGATATGCGCTCATTGACCTCGACGCTTCTGTCAACTCTCAATCGGATCACTTTTCTCCAGACGAAGCTCGCCGTCTTGCCGATACCAATGGACCAGTGTAAATTTCTCATTTCCCCTATTGCTGTCATTTCATTGACAATTTTCAGTGTTATTATCGTGTATTTAGGTCAATTTTTGAAGCTCAATTCCATTGATAATTGAATATTTAAATGCCAAATTCACTAAATTGTAAAATTATTGATCATTTTAGCTAGTAATGTTGAAACATTGGAGTACTAGTATATGTTGAAAGAATATCTTCCGTAATTGTATTAATGAATACCAAGGGGTATACAAATACAAACTCCACTACTCTAATTAGAATAGGAAGGAATTCTATCTCAACTCACTAGGATTAGGGCTAACTAACTCTAACTAGAATAGAATTATTTACACATAATCTATCACACCCCGCAGTCGAAACGGGAGGCGAACGAACGATGAGACTGGAGCGAAAATCTTCAAACAAACCCCGAGGCAGGCCTTTAGTGAAAATGTCCGCTATTTGATATCGTGATGGAACATGTAGAACACGAACATCACCACGAGCAACATGCTCTCGGACAAAGTGTATATCCATCTCGATATGCTTGGTACATTGATGTTGAACTGGATTTTCCAAAAGGTAAATCACACTCACATTGTCACAATACACCAAAGTTGCCTTCGAAACCGGACAATGCAACTCCAAAAGCAAGTTACGAAACCAGCAAGATTCTGACACCACATTTGCAACTCCATGATACTCTGCTTCCGCACTAAAACGTGACATGGTCGGCTGATGCTTAGATGACCAAGAGATTAGATTATCTCCAAGAATTATGCAATAACCAGAGGTCGATCGTCAAGTATCCGGGCAGCCTCCCCAATCGGCATCCGCATATTATACGAGATCAGAACAAGTTGACGAGTAGAGGTAAAGGCCGTAGTGTAAAGTGCCCTGGAGATAGCGAAGAATGCGCTTAAGGGCATTCATATGTACATCGCGAGGATCATGCATATGAATACATACTTGCTGAACAACATAGGAGATATCTGGTCGAGTGAATGTCAAATATTGAAAAGCACCGACAAGGCTACGATAGTGCGTAGGATCTTCAAATGCCGTACCATCACTCCTACTGACCTTGGGATTAGAGTCGACCGGTGTAAATTTGCAAGATGACATCGCTCGATCAATAATCTCCTCGGCATATTTGTGCTGAGATAAAAACATCCCATGTTGATGACGAGTCACCGTAATACCAACGAAGTAATTTAGTGGCCTGAGGTCCTTCATTGCAAATTCCGAGGCAAGAGGCTTCATAAAAGAGCGACGAAGAGAGTCCGAGGAGGTAGTAAGGATAATATCATCGACATAAAGAAGAAGATACGCCATTTCCTTGCCGTTTGTCGACAAATAATGAGTTTTCCGCACGACTGTTGGCAAATCCCATTGTTGTCATAAAATCCACAAAGCGCTTATACCAAGCGCCGTGGTGCTTGCTTGAGTACATAGAGAGATTTTCGAAGAAGGCATACATAATCAGGATGAGTATGATCGCGAAATCCCATAGGTTGATGCATATAAACTGTCTCCTTAAGTTCCCAATGGCGTTTTCGACATCAAGCTGGTGAATCAACTAATGTTTAAATAGACTCAGACTCAAAACAGTGCGGATCGTTGACGGTTTTACCACTGGGC
Organism: Plantago elongata; assembly: GCA_036897095.1. Lineage (NCBI taxonomy): Eukaryota > Viridiplantae > Streptophyta > Magnoliopsida > Lamiales > Plantaginaceae > Plantago > Plantago elongata. Next base: position 12,214 of record JAYMSP010002409.1, read on the forward strand.
TAAACGTCTCAACACAATCCATGCCCACCTGTTGTGTTTTGCCATCACCTACAAGTCGTGCTTTATGCCTCTCAAAATCACCATTGGATTTAAACTTATGAGTAAAAATTCACATAGAACGAATAATAATGACATTAGGAGGACGGGGAACCAACTCCCACGTCATATTTCTAATAACTTTATAAATAAATTTATACTTTAAAGCTTTTGTAAGTAATGTAAGTAAATAGTACCTATGGTAGGGAAAAGTGCACTCTCTCTTAAACAAATTAATAGATAATAAGAGTTACTAGGAAACCGATGTTTACTCGAGTCATTAGTGGGTGTACTTTATAGAAATCTGATAGAAAATGTGACTCATTTAAATTACATGTAAGAGTGTACTAGTTTACTTATGCCTGAGGAGAAGGCGCTATCATTAAGATATAAGGGGTATTGTCTTACTAACTCTTCATAATCGCCTTATTAAGTTATATAAAATACTTGATATACTGGTGTAACTATAAATTGCAAATAGTTTGATTAAAATATGTAAGCAATAGGAAATACTCCCTTCTTTCTATATATGGTAAGGAAAGTATATAATTTATTAGAAGCGTATATATAATTAGTAACCTAAACCTTTTTATAATGTTTATAATGCACTTTTATATAAGGAAGAACCTAAGAGCATCATATTCATCGTTCATGGCCAATTTCCAGTTAGGATCCCTAAGAGCAGAAACCGGATTACGAGAAATAGGAGATTTCGTAATCGTGGCTAAGTTGACATAATTTGATCCGTAGACGTTGGGGTTTGGTCTACGAATCCAGGCTGGTCGATTGATGGGCTCGGGAATATCAGGAAACAGAATGGGAGAGTGAGGCAGAGAGCAAGGCGAGGGATCGGGCAGTGGGGAGGCCTGATTGGGGGTAGGCAGCGGTGGGGAGACCTGATCGGGGCTGGGTAGAGTCAGCCGATCGGAGGACTCAGCAGACTGCCGATGGGAATTGGCACGCTGATCCGAATCGGCTGACGCAGTGGCAGGGGGCGGCAAAGATGCGATTCGGAGTGCAGGGGAGTGAGCTTTGAAATTCGTAACTCGGGGATGGAGACGAATTTAATTTTGCAAACGGAAACTGGGTTTCATCAAAAATCACATGTCTAGAGATAATAATCTTACGAGACGAAATATCATAACACTTATAACCCTTATGATTGGCTGGGTATCCCAAAAATACGCAGGGTGAGGATCGAGCATGAAGTTTGTGAATAGTACTTAAGGGTGTAAGGGGATAGCAAAGACAACCAAACACCCGAAGATGGTTATATGACGGTTTACGGTGATATTGTATTTCAAGTGGTGATTTATGATCCAGGAATTTGCTAGGTAAGTTATTGAGTAGGTAAGTAGCCATGGTTAATGCGTGGTGCCAAAGGGAAGAGGCCATCGACGCCTGAGTAAGTAAGGTTCGAATCATGTTATTTATGGAGCAAATCTGTCGTTCAGCTTTACGATTATGAGAAGAAGTATGAGGACATGAAAAGCGAAAAGATAATCCATTAGTTTCACAGAACTTCCCAAAACGGTGGTTATCATTTATCATACTCCCCCCATTATCACACTGGACGGTTTTAATGTGTCGTTCAAATTGGGTAAGGATGTAATTGCAAAAGATCAAGAATTTGTTATAAACATCATATTTCTTGGCTAGGAGAAAAGTCCATAAGAAGTTTGAGAAATCATCAAGAAAAAGTACATAATAACGGTGGCCAATTGAACTTAAAACAGGAGATGTTCAGAAATCACCGTGAATAATATCAAAAGGAACAATGTTTTAGATAAAAGATGACTCAAACGGTAACTTAATCTGTTTACCAAGAATACAAGAACGATAAATACTAGTAGGCTTAGGTCTATTGCAAACAACATGTTTGTCTAGCCTAAGAGACTCCAAAATATCATGCCCTGGATGACCTAGACATTCGTGCTAAGTTGGCGATCACACAGCAGCAAAAGACAAAGGCTGGTGGGTGGGAAGGGTGATGTTGATGAAGGCGTAGAGATCTCCTTGACTATCACATCTCACAATTGTCATCCCCGTCTGAAAGTCCTTCATAGAAAATCCATAAGGATTAAATTCGACAGACACAAAATTATCAGAAGTAAATTTGCGAACTGAGATAAGATTATTAATGATTTTAGGATCATGCAAAACACGCGTAAGATGAAGGGGACGAGTTTTGGAAGGCAAAGTGGTATTCTCACACCCATTAACCGGAATAAATTTGGCCATTAACTACGACAATATTATTATAAATGCTCGAATTAGAATAAGACGAGAACGTACCGTTCGAGGAGGTCATGTGCGATGATGTTCCACAATCCATATACCAAGTTGGTGCAGGCGGGTTCAAGCTCATCGTGTGCATAGCTGCATTGATATATGTTGGTGCATTGATATCCGTTGGTACGTAAGTTCCATAAGGTGTGCTAGAAGTAGCATAAGCTTGTGGAGCCGGATGTGGTGGCGGGCGAAACGCCGAGCCAGGTGGCTGTGTGGGAAACGAGCATGGAGGGGGCTGAAATTGAGCACCCATTGTGGTACCCACTGCCAGCTTCCTGATTGTGTAGCTTGCCAAGGTACATTTGCCGGAGGTTGCGGATTCCCAGTATTACTTTGAACATTAGTCCTGCCTTGACCATTGTTCTTGCCTTTCTTACCTTTCTTTTCTTGTCCATTGTCCTTGCCATTATTCCTGTTACGTGGTTGGCTGGTGTTGTCGGAATGGTCATCACGAACATGGGTAACCATAGCAGACCCAGTACCTGTAGACATGGTAGTAGCAAGTTCATGTTCCTCTAGACAAAGAGAAGAACGGGCTTCAGAGAAGGATGATAATACCTTAGTATGATGAATCTGAGTACCCACGCCTTTGTATGCTTCGGTTAATCCCGAAACAAGCTGAAGAACCAGTCGGCTGTTTAGAACAGGAGATCCAACGTTTTTGAGCTGAACAACTAAGCTCTTGAGACGCTGACAATAGGTGGAGACATAGGAAAAATCTTCCAACTGTGTAGATGTAAACTCTTGCTCGAGATAACAGCCCGAGAGGTTTGGTGGTTCTGAAAAATCTCCCGTAATTGATTCCAAGCTTCCATAGCGGTAGCACCGGGTTCGATAATGGTGTTAAGATCATTCGAAATTGTGATGTAAATCCATTGAAGGACCGTATCATCAATGGTAGCCAAATTTCGATTTCTTCATCAGTCTTGGGAGCTGGATTTCCCTTTATCGACAGGAGGCGCAATAATGTGGTGCACCACACGATTAGCTCGAGCATGAATCTGAAAGAATTCTGCCCAAGTTGCGTACTGTGAGTTTTCCAATTCAAGAACTACGGAGACGTAAGGCTTGAGGGTGGTGGCCGTGAGGGCCGGTGGAAGAACAGATTTGACCACGGAAGTCGATGACTCGTTATTAGACATGGTGAAGGACGGAAAAGGGACAGACAAACGGATTCAGTAAAAGAGAAAAAGGAAGTCGATTGCTTGTAGAAAGACAACGGTGGAAAGAAGATGGACAGACTGTAATCTGTTCGATAAGGGGAAATGTCGACGAAGAGGAGCTGTTCGACGGGAGACATAATCGGTTGCCTGAGAATCACGAGAACACATGTTCGAGAGTTGGCAGCGGAGAGGATCGAAACCAATATGATACCATGAAAGAATATCTTCCGTAATTGTATTAATGAATACCAAGGGGTATATATACAAATACAAACAACACTACTCTAATATGAGAATAGAAATTCTATCTCAACTCTAACTAGACTATGATTATGCTAACTAACTCTAACTAGATTAGGATTATTTTCACATAATCTATCATATGTTGGATTTTGTTACTGTTATAGAAGTATTTGGTTAGCAAGTGTTGATGGATAAGGTAATATGTGTTTTGGTTTGAATAAATTTTTAGTACAAGACTAATGTGGCTTGTGACTTCTTGCCAGTTATCTGTTGACAATACCTCGTAGCGTGGGATATGACCAAAATCCGTTGAGTGTGTATTATTGCTACGACATCGAAGGCGCTTGCAAGACGTTGAAGCAATGCATTGCTGAGGTTATTTAATTGCTTGCATAGTTTGAGTTACTTGGAAATAATGGCGAGCGTTTTTCTTTACATGTACGTAGTACTTAAAAGGAAACGAATTATCTTTGGCTCTTGCACTTGAGAAATTCGCTGATATAGAGTTGGTGGTTTTATGCTAGGTTACTAATACACCATGGGGTGAAAGGGTGACATTCTTGTTCAATCCAGAGTCGGATTTGGTTGCAAAACCGCTCCATGTCAGTCCTTTCATGGTTAGTTGCCTTGCCAAATAATCTGTTGTGGTTTATTTTGCATTTTTTGTGTGTGCCTACAAATACCTCCACACTATGTGGCAGTATTAGTCCTTGATTCTTCTTTTTTTCTTCTAAAATCTCTGTTGGTATTCATCGGATTTTTCTAATGACTGAAGGATATGCATGGGAACTGGAGCATGAAAGCAAATGAGCCTGGAGATAATTTGCATATAGTTATTTCAGTGCAACATCCAAAGCTTGGTAACTACTTCACTGCTTCATTGACAGCCAAGAGAGTTTCTTCTTTTTCAGAGGATCACTCAACCTTCTTCTGGTTGATGCCCCATAAAGTTGCGTTGTGGATATATTGGCATGTAAGATCTCTTGATATCTCATTTTTGTTTTTCATTAGCGAGATTTCATTGTTGAGGCCTGACCTTCAACAGCTTAACATGTTGGCGGCTGACTTGTCAATTGTCTTTGAAATGAATATTCTAGTAGTTGGTCGATATTGTACATTGAATATTATGAAAGTTTACATCTGCGAAGAGTGGAAGTTTGAATTTTGAGCTGTTTTTATTGACCATTTCTCATAATGTGTTGTTCTAGGCTCTCAAACTTTGGTGGAAAAATGTTGCATTTATTCAACATCCAAGATATAGTACTCCCACATACAGAGAAGACGCCACGCGACGTGATGCAAATATCACATGTATGCCATGTGGAGGCATTAAAGCCAGCAGTCCTCAAGCTGAAGGAAGTTTACTTGAGTCGGCCCCCAAAACGACATTCAATCGCAGCTTCGCATGGAGGGATGCTGCATGGCCATGGTGCTGAATTTAGTGTAAGGAGTTGCTCTACTTCAATCCTCAAACCTACATTAGTTACACAGTCCAAACTAGATATTGGGATTGCTGTTTTAGCACACTCCCACATACTTAATTGGTTTCATTACTTTTCCATTCCAATTAAAACAGATGTGCTTTATGCGCCATTCCATTTAATTCATGAAATATCCTTACGATTCTACATGGACTTATGATTTTTTATTATGGTGTTTAAGATGGTAAGTTGGTCATGAATTTGTCTAGGACTGCTTTATCAGGAGTTATCCTTGAACTGGGTGTTGGGTTTTATTTGAAACAGACAGGCCCTAATAATAGCGTTCTTTAATTATCCCAAGTCTGAGGACTGGGGTGCCTCTAGTAGACGCAAGACGTTAGGTGATCTGGTACTCCGTTGCTGATTTTCACTCCTTTATTGGTGTTATATGCATGTTTTTCGTGGCTAAGAACGTTCACTATGATTTAATGTGTTGCTGCAAAGTATCATTGAATTCTTATCATAGTACACTGGCTGCTGAAGCTTAGAATGGAAAATAAAAGGCAAAATCATGTGGAGGAGGAGAAGATAGAAACAAAGAGATCAGATTAGGTTAGAAGATTAGAATTCACAAAGAGTTCCCTTTTTTCCACGATTATCTTGTTGAAGATTCATTAGCAGGTAAATCATGCTCATCTAAGAGTGGACTACTATTACTTTAACTAGCTTGAATGCTGTCTTATCTTAGTGAATTCCAATATTAACGCATTATTTTAGTGTTATAATCGTTCACTTCATGTCGACCAGTGAGCTTGACATTTTTGTTCAGCAATCACTTCAACTGGCTAATAAAGTCCACTACCATTTGTTTACAGTATTATCCACTAATCACATTTTTATAGTGAAGATCATTTTAATGGTGCGATCTGCCAATAGTATCATCTTAATTCTTAAAGATTCCAATTGGAGAAGGATTTTGTTTTGACTGCCTAGTTACTATTGAAAACATTGTTCAGAGCAATACGTAATGAATTGGTACAACTTTTAAAGTATCATGGTACACTAAAGTACAGTGTGAAGTATGATATGCACAACTTTGTGGAAATTAAAAATGTTGTTTGTAAACACCATCATTCATCTAAAGATTGAGTGGTATGTACTCTTGAGTCTTGGCTAGTAGATGAGCTACTTCAATGACATACCATATGCTTTTGCAAGGAAGTCCTATCACAGTAGCCAATAATTGTCTAACACATTACATTAGTAGTTGAACATTGTGTAATTTAGAATGCCAAAAATGGCGTTGCAGAACATATGGTATGCGAAGGCTAATGATGCAGTAGCATAAATGCAATCTTTTGGGGCTTAGTTTTTCATCATAAATGTCAATGAAGAAACTTCTATACATGTGTTTCACGCCATTTTTTTTTTATGAGAGTTTGTATTTCTGAAATATGTAGTTAAGTTTGTATATTTATCTTCAAATATCAATGGTATAACATGGACATATGAATTTGATATCGAGAGACAATCACGCGAAAATTTATTAAAAGTGAATATAACAAGACATGAATACAAATTAAATAATAAATCCCGTGAAAGATGTTTGGGTACGGACGTCTGGTGCAAAATTCCTTATGTAAACCAGAACAGAATAATTGCTATACACGCGTCTTCCGCTATGAATAATTGTTCTCTTTAAGACTTAACTTTAATTAATAAATTTTTATAGAACACAATTCTTAATAACTTATTTATATGTGAACTATGTTATTAAAAAAATCATCAGTGTTTTGAATTTAAATATTTATATTGTTATCGAAAGGAGTCTTGTTGATATATAAAAAAATGTCATTATTGATAAAAGAAATTGTCAAATAGAATTTTTGCATTTTTGTTATTTTTAGAGTCCAGTCTCACTATAAATTTTTGATCTAATACGATCCATCAAAAGAGTCGTATCATAAGAGTTGTATTTCAAAATTATAACTCTTAATAAGTGACGCAAATTTAAAAGGGGTGAGACGTATTTTCATTTGAAGTACAAATTAAGAGTTATAATTATAAAATTACGACTCAAAGTTAGGTGTCGTATTTTTTTTTCCCGTCTTTGAGTTAATTTTAATGCAATTTTTTAGTTTATTTTTACGTCTCTTATAAAGAGTCGTAAAATTTAAGAGTAATATTAAATCAAATGTCTTGTAGTATCTTTCTGTTAGTTGAGATTCATATCCTAACACATACTCAATATCTCACAAAAAAACTTCGTATATTAGGAAGAACACATAATTTATGTAAAAAATTCAAAATAAATCAAAAAACATATAAAGTATAAAAATGTTTAATTTAAGTGTAAGATTATGCATGTAGTAGTATTGTATTCATTTTATTTTATGCAGGGAGGAGTAAGATTTGATGTGGAACTCTTTATAATATGGTTCTCTGAGTTGAAGGTGACTGTTCATTTAGCTTGAGCCTACAATTTAAAACATTGTTGGCATACTCTCAAAGTGGAAAATGAAATAAAGGATATTTAGTGTGGGAAAGGAAAATACCAAAGAGATCGAGCTAGGAAAATTTGAAAATAAAATTTGTGGCCACAAAGGTAGTAAGATGGCGTGCTATTGGAGTTTAGCTAACTTGTAAACCTCGTGTTACACGTGATGAATGTTACAAGATTTAAATTTAGAGATTTATCACATGTCTCCCCTTTTTCCGCAATATCTTTGCCTAATTCTAAACAAATCCTCCTAAGCTAGCAAAACACACTACTATAACTATATACTCCTCCTGTCTTCTTCTCTTTTCTTTATGACAGTGTGCTTTTCGTGTCTGCCTTACTCTACTTCCACTCTTCTTTAATCAATCCCTTCTCTATATATTTTTGTTGCATATATAAAGTAAAATACACTCTCAAGTCTCAACCATCACCTTGGCAACATTTTTCCCTTGCATCTTTCTCCATTGTTTCAAGAATACAGGTAGAAGAAGAAGAGGGATCATGAAGAGGAACTGTAACTTGGAGCTTCGGCTCGTAACTCCTTCGGTGTATTCGCGCTCTTTGGATTACGTTAATAGCCAGTTCGACGACTCTACGTAAGCTCTCATTCTTTTGAAATGCTTATGAGTCTTATCGTTTGTCTATCATCCAAATGATTTATATACTAATGTGATGATATGGATTTTTATCCCGCCCGGCTATTACAAAACCATGCAAAGTGTAGATGTGATGGTGATTTTGGGTTTTGAAATTTAGGTCTAATGAAGTTTTTTCATTTAATTTGACTGTGAATCAGGGTGGAGATGGTTGGGGATGGGATTAGTCCAAATGAGGAGCAAATGCAGCAGATGACTATTTTCTACGGTGGACAAGTTGCTACTTGTGATGCTAATGAACTTCAGGTACATACATACATACATACAAGCCTTATTAATTATATGTGTTCTTCATATAGAAACTTTACTCCAAGTGATTGCACTTTTCAAATTCATGTGTAGCAATTAAGTATAGTCAAAGGTTGGATCTTAGAGCACAAATGTTGAATTTCATTTTAGACAACACATGGTTATATAGTCTGAAGATCATACTAGAGCAAGTTAATTATGTTAGTTAGTGATATACTGATATATATATGTCAGATAGATGGTTTCTCTTTGAGTTGATTGTGCTTCATTTTTAATGGTAAGAACTTATGATACTTAGGATTTTACTACAATTAACCGATATCGACTAAATTGCTTGTCGTAATATGTCTGGTTTATAGGAGTATTTCCCCTCGCGATAACTAGCGAAGCTACTAGATTTTAGTATAATTGACTGATATCGACATATAAATAGTTTGTCATAATTTGTCATTCATATAAGTTTATACTCTATAGGTCTATCATTGTCTCAATTTATGATTCATGGAAATGTTCTTTCAAGATTAGTCATGATGCATGTACGCAAGAAGTGTGAATTATATTCCACTATTTAGCTTAAACCAACAATAATTTGATAAAATTATTAACAAATTTCCCTCTTTACGTATAATCCAGGCTCGAGTGATTTTGTTGCTTGCAAGTGAAGAAACGAAGGAGAAATCATCATATTCATCTGGATCCAACACGCCTTCTCCGTCAGTAATGTCACCGGCTTACAGTCCATCAAACGGACTTTACATGAAGAAATCACTGCAAAGGTTCCTCCAGAAGAGGAAGACCAGAGCTCTTGCAACATCACCTTACCCCACTATTCAAGATCACACCAATTAGCCAAAATCTTGCATTTATGTTATGTTTGGTACGTAGTTCATAGTAGGTGGTATCATAGTACTCCTTTGATGGAGTACATGTTTTCAGTCCTCAGAGTTAGGGTCTGTTTGGATTGCTGTGTTTTTCGTTGTCTAATTAATTAATCATCATGTATTGGTTTATTGATATAGTAAAGTAGAATGGTTGTGTAATTGAATTGATTCAACTGTTTTGGTGATCCTAGCTATTTCCTTAGGGTAAATATTAAACTTTCATATTATTACTTTTTTTAAACGGTTAAAATTTCCTAGGGTATAAATTAAAGCTTTATTTAGCTTAACAAATGCTTGTTGTGCTTGAGGGTGAGAGCATTTGTCTGGATGGACCATTAGAGACAACTTCCAGTACCTCTTCTTCATGTTTTCAGCGGGCATGTTGTGGTTGACTCCAAGGACATCATATAGACTACTCTCCTCAGCAGCCATTATTCTTGTAATCTCTTCAAAACGTTCAGCTTCATTTGAAGATGCAGCTTCTCTGACAACAGCAAGAGGAGCAGGTCCAATAAATAAACCATCGTCTCCGTCCAACTCAGCTTGCCTTAGTTCTACTTCTGCCTCTGTGAGTTTGGCTGCAGCTACAAGTAACTCAGCCGAAGGCATTGCAGGTCCAATTACCCTTCTCCTCGGTCCAACGCTATCATTCACTTCCCCATCCACCTTATCCGTGCCAGTTACGCATTCAGACTCTGGATCCGGTGGCTGTGCATTCATCTGTGCATCCAATTCCACATCATCAACCTCCTTTGCAGATTTCACATGAGAGTTAAGTAATCCGGATCTGGATTGTATCGAACCTCTCATTCTCATTGTTAACACTAATCCTTGCAGCTGGAAAATGGTTCAATTCAAACTTCGATTGAATGATTATGCTTAGTAGTAAAGTGTTTGTGGGATTTTGTGTTCTATGTTTCTAGCCTCTAGGAAGAAGACGAGCTTGAATCGAATCAGCAAGAGTTGCAGAAAATTGAGCTTTAAAATTAGGGGTATATATGAAATAATTATTTTCCCTCTCTATTCATAGAATTAGAAGGGATATATATTCAAGTACAAGAAGCTATAATCTAAAGACTAATATAACCATGAAACTAATCTAACTAGAGTTATATAATCTAAAAGATTGCATATGCAAGTCTATACAATTACATAGTCTAACAATTACAACTACTTTATTCATATACCAACATATATTTACTCCTAAATCATCTTATGTCTCCACTTAAGATCGAATTTTGCACCTCCTCCTTACCACATCAGCTCCATTCCACTACACCATCTTATGTATAAAAAAACCATTAATTACTCATTTTTATATTTGCACAATAGACCATTGTATTAGTTAAAACTGGCTAGTTTGTTACTTTATAAAACTGCATACTACAATATAGGGAACAAAAAAGGTGTTGATCTTCGGTGTTCCAGAACTTTCTCATCTGCAAGTGCTTTTTGGATCTACGACCACTAACAACCTGGTGTGTATTTAACTTGTTTCGACAAGAAGATAGTGAACATCGAATATATTTTGTATAGTTTGTTATATACTATTTGTAGTTTTAATATAGGTTAATTTGCACTAGAATAATAACAAATGTATGTTGAGATAGTGTCACGCGGTAGGAAATTAGGTATATCTTTGTAACACCCAAGATCCTAGTCCGGACGTCAAGGACTATGTGAACCTCCAAAAACTCCAAAATATATACAAAACTAGTTAAAGTATTTTCAAGCACGCAGATCTGTAGATAGTTTAAGTACCGAATATTACAAACCAAAACAGGATATAATATAAGTTCAGATCATATAGAAAGATTCCACGTCATTACGTGGTAGCAGTACCCTCTATCCCTGGCCCTTCAGCTAACCTACTCGTACCCCTCTTCGTGCTCAGGCCCTGGGAAAAACCAAAGTGCCTTCTTTCCTTACTTTAAATTTCGTATTCGTTTTGTTTATGAGATATCTGATTGAAATCACCTTATCTGCGCGCTAATACTCTGACCAACCTGACTCGACTACTAACGGCGATTAGTGACTTGACTCCGAGTCTGACTAACCGAATTTCTGCACATGACTTGAACTAACTATTATTCTGTCACTCATAATACCTTTTGAACTGCATCCTGATTATGTTCTGTCATTCCACCTGAGTTGCATGCATTGCACGAAAATGATTCTCAATATTGTGCTATGTGAAAAATATGCATTGACTTTGAAAAATGATTTTGGGGCAACCACCTGTGTTGCATGAATTTGAAAATGAATATGGTCGACCCTGTCGACAAACCTGTGATATATGAATATGCATGATGAGATGCTGGGCATATGCCACGTACTTCGAGTCTGGGCATATGCCATGCAATGTGAGGATGGGATATATGCCATGTACTTCGAGTCTGGGCATATATCTTGAATTGTGAGGCTGGGGTATATGCCACGTACTTCGAGTCTGGGCATACCTTGCACTATGAAAATGATTATATCCTGTAATACGACGCTGGGTGTATACCGTGCCCATGAGGCTGGGTATATACCATGCACATGTTACCCGTTTCAATTCTGTTCTGCATGATTTTCAAAACCATGACATGATTATGTTTGACGTGGTGGATTGCTATGTTAAAATCTGTTCATACACGCATTTCATGCATGCCTGATTATTTCCCACTTAGTCGCATGACTAACCCTCTCATTTCAAAAAATGTTTTTCCCAGGACAAGAGCACGAAGAGGGGTACGAGTAGGTTAGTTGAAGGTCCAGGGATAGAGGGTACTGCTACCACGTAATGACGTGGAATCTTTCTATATGATCTGAACTTATATTATATCCTGTT
>JAYMSP010002410.1:0-24473 GCA_036897095.1 Plantago elongata
CGATTATAATCGAATTTCGGGAATAGCGTGATTAATTTTTCTCCACCGCACAGCCTCACTCTCTCGCGCCCTGTTCACCCGCAGCCATCGTCCGCCTATTCGTCTATTCAGTCTCTCCGGTTAGTGCTACCTTCATTTTTTCAATTATAGTCGAATTTCGGGGATGTGAATAGTTGATTATTGTTGCTTGATTGTTATTTTGTTTTGCTGTTTAACTATTTAGTCTGCTGCGTTTAATTGAGCTTTTGTGTGTCGATCTCGTTATGCTGCTTAGTCTGCGTATGTTTGTAATTATTCGGATAGGGTGCTATCTACGGCCTGCGTGCGTGTAATGGTGTATGTACTGCTTATGTGTGTGTGTCTGAGTATCCTGGTCATGACAGTGCTTGTCAACTGTGTTCAAGGTTAAGCATTTGATTTACTTTTTCGCTGTCGGATTGTCTAAATTCATGATTAAGGGGTCGAGTCTACTGTTCAATCGAGATAGTTCTTATGCATGTGTCGGTCAGCCTGTTGTTGGTCACTGCCTTGCCGGCAGTGCGTGTGCTAAGTGATATGTCGCGGGTATGCTACCCGTATTTTTGTGTTCGGTGTCGTAGGAATGCTTAATGCGTATATGCTTTGTGATATCGATCTCCGTCGAGTCTAGGGATAACTAGAGTAGTACTGTTGATCGTTCCTGTATGCTAGAGTTTCAGTTTGCAAGCCTGTCTGTTTATAAACATTTTAATGATTCATTGTGCGCATAGGTGTTATGCAATTGAAGTTGTTGGGATTGATGTGTATTTGTTGGATTGCGGAGCTAGCTACGGAGAAGTGTATTAGAGAAGTAAGCTGATGGAGGAGGAAGATGCTGAGTAGTAATCAAGATACTAGGAAGTAGTACTATGTTAGAAAATATGGAGGAACTTGTATAAGCATTTAAATACGATAAGGATGACCATTTGAAACGGTTTAAGTTAATTCGAGTGATATACTGTGTAAATGCTCCAAATTGTTGTAGTCTGAATCTTATTACTGTTTAGTTATAAGGAACTTCTGTTAGTTTAGAAAATTATGAGGTCACATATGATTGCAGTCTTTCTAAGGATTCATACGAAGAAATGTTATCTGGAAATAATGGAATTAACTAGATATTAATGAATTATTTTTCTGACTGTTGCTGCTTATCTTGATTGCTATTGGGGGGAATTTTACGGGAAATCTATAATTATTCTTGCGTAAAACGTTAAGTAGTATTGTCCCTATATCAGTATTTCGAAGCTGCGTAGCATACCAGCCTAACCAAGGTGAGGACCCTCACTTATTTTCATTCCAAGTCAGCAATTATTCGGCATCAGGCCCTGGGGAATACACGTGCCTCCGTATTGTTATTGTTATGCCTTTACATTCAGTTACGCCTAGTCGTAATATTTGACCAAACTTTAGGATTTATAGAATGTCTGACCTCACCGATATTCCGCTGACACTCTGATCGTCTCTGACCCTAATATGACTTTTGGATTTAATAACCGAATGTGGTGTCCTGTGTCTGTTCAGTTTTACTGTCTGTCTTTCGGTACCTGTGTCTGTCTTCTGTATCCGTCCTCCAAAAATTGTGTGAACTTGTTACCCGACAACCGGCATTCTGTTTGATGCGTTGTCTGCCATTTGGCACCCTTGTTTGCCCCCGATACATGTTGTTCGTCACACTTGATTGTATTGTTCGCCTTTCGGCGATATTATTTGTCAGTGTCATCTGCCACTCGGCACCAGTGATTGTTCTCGTGTTCTGCCCTTCTGTAATCATGTTTAGTCATGCGATCGCCAGTTCGGCACTTGTTGGAAACTGTGAATAAATGACCATAAGGTCCTTTGTACGTGCTATGTTTTGTATGTTTGATCCGATCCTGGTAATCTGAATGATAAGCCCTCTGCGGCACACTGTGATATGCCTCTGTGGCATCCTGTGATACGCCTGTGTGGCTATCCAGGTCCGTTTTAACTGTTTCGATTAGGCCCAGGGACAGCTGGTATAGATTGGGCCGGGCGGAACGGACCGACGGTTTGGCTATATCTCCAGTACCCACAAATCCCCGGACGCCCCCAATGGTATCGCCGGCTCAGGTGATCGATATCGTTCCGTGTACCGGGCCAACATGGACTTAAGCATGTCGTCCGACTGAGTGCGAGGTCGCTCCTCGAAGGAGTAATAAGGTAGTCAAGTTGCCCTCCGTGGCCATTCTGTGGAGTGTATGGTTGGTATCTGTTTCGTAAAAAATTCTGAAAATCCAGGATCGGGAATCTGTTTTGCGTGATATGTGTTTTTGTGTTTTCCTGTTAGAAGTGAACTTGTGTTTGTTTTCTCGTTTGTCTTAAAATATTACACACTAAGTCTTGTGACTTACCCTCTATGCCATGCTTGTTCTTTACATTCTCCAGGTAAGGATTGCGAGAACATGGTAGACGATCGGGTAGAATGACCAGGCATTTAGTAACTAGACCAGACCTTTTCCGCTGAAGTATTTCGTTTGTTTCAAAAATAGAATGTAGTGGCAAATACTCTGCCCCTTTTTGTACAGCCTATCAATATTATATAATAAATAAGTTTGTTTTATATTCTGGTTATAGAATCCGGCACAGATCGATCAACCGCGCTTCGGCCGTTTGGGGACCCCACAGGGGTGGCCCCGGACGGGGCGCCACACCTAGGGCTAAAACATAACTTTAAACTTGTTTTCTTAAATTGTAGATTCCCCAGCTCGGTCCCTTATCTCATTCTCAAAATAATGTCGGTCAACTCCAATAATCTCGGGGATCTGTTCATCGGTGAGGAAGAAGTAGGTCAACCCCCAGTAATCCATAACCTTTCCGTATCGGATGTCGGATCTGAAATTGAAGGATCGGTACTCGAGTCACCGAAAGTCGAAATAGTAGGAGAGAGTCGTCCAGAACCAGTAAATATAGATGGTGTTGGCATATAGATATTACCATTTGAAGAAGAACCCCAACCTCTGGTAACGGAACTTAATCACCCACGAAATCCTTACCCCCCTTTTTCTTTTGGTAATTTAGAATATAATTGTAGATTCCCTACCCACGGTGTGATTTCGAAGAGCCAATGTCCCGAGATGAAGTGGCGACAAACACCCGCGCAGATGAGTCACGTTTGTCATTTGACTCGAACCCACCTCCTCCTCGATGAAGTGTCCGTATCTCGGAGCGTCGTGAGAGAAATGCAGTTGTGGCGGACACTAAAGTCCCGAAAAGGATTGAGGATGATGTAATCCCAAAAAGACCAGCTTCAGAAGAATTGGTTCTGGAGGACTTGGTCCCGAAAGATTTGGTTCCGGAGGAACCAACAAGAGAGGACCTTCCTACCAAGGAACCGACGACGTCCACCGATGATCCCTCATCATCCGGGTCTAGTTCATCTGGTGATTCTTCATCAGATTCATCAAACGAAGAGTCTGATTCGAAGCCTTTATGGCCTATGGGATGGCAAGGCTGTAGAAAATGCATTGAAAGCTCTGGAAAAGCCTGAGTCAAATGAAGATGATTCCCTAGATATCGGCGGACCTAGTGATGCTCCGTTAGAGACCGAATGACCCATCAATCCAGAGGCTAACATTGTTGAAGAAATAGGCCCAAATTTGGATAGAAGGATGATAGTTGTCGAAGATGATGGATCTCGGCCACATAAAAGAGCTCGGACATGTAAATCTAAAACTATTGTGGACTATAAGACGGAATGGACGGTTACAATTAGTGATTTGAGGGATGATGCCGAGAACAATAATGACAATTTGATTCCAACATGCGCAGCTAACTTGATAGCGGTCGATATCCCAGAGATAAGGAAGAGATTCCAAATTCCGGATAACCATGAGATCATTATCCCGGAACCCCATCAGGCTATGTATAACCCTCCTGAATGTTGTCTTTCCTTTCATCTACGGGCTTTCAAATGTGGGTGGAGACTCTCGATATCGAAATCGATGAAAGAATTCTTTCAATACAACGAGTTGTGTCCGACAAAAATTCTGTCGAACTCACTTGGGACCATGATGTGCTTCGAGGTGATCATGGCTTTGAAAAATTTGAAGTGGGATCGACAAAAGTTTCTTTCGGCCTACACGATTGTAAGAGTGGGGGACGACCTTCTTTTACTTCAATGCGAGAAGAGGCTACATGTTCTTGGATAGATATGAAAGTTTTCATTCCTCCAAGTGGTGGCTGAAATACATCTATATCCATCATCCGGATGGAGACTGGGAACTTTCCAGATTATTTCGGAGAGAGAACTTTACTTCTACCAAATTAGTCCGAGTTCCTGATTGGCTGGAAAGCCTAAGGCCCCTTATGTATAGAGACGCAGATGACGATAAGGAGTTCGTCGTGCTAGTTGAAGACGATAATGAGGGGCCATGTTTTGTTACGTAATTTGGAACGTGATGTCCTGCCTCTCTGACTCATGATTTGGATCCCGACATTATTCTATCCCTATGGTTTAGCAGTTCAACCACATTTGTGGCTTGCCGAACTTTCTGAGGATCTGGTATTCTGTAATGATAATGAGGATCTGAGTAAGAGACCGATATAGTTTATTGTCCTGAATATTTATTCAAGTGTTCGTATCTCAGACTTAACCTTGTCCTTTTGCAGGATACTGGATTATGGCTCTTCCAGAAAGTTATTCGGTGGTCGGAATGAAGAGAAGGTTGATGCCCTTGACAAGTTGTTGGAGGGGACCAAAAAGTCAGCCTACAAGCCAAGTGCCGCCAAGCTCGACGGACCTAATCACGATGTCTTAGAGTTCAATAAAAACTCTGAGAAATCAAGGGCTAACAAGGCAAGTGGTTCCGGTGATCTATTGGCAAAATCAACTGCCCTTCAAATATGTTGTGCCGGCCCAAAATACTAGGGCCGGTGAAACAAGCACTCCATCTCGGACACCAGTGAGGTCCGAGAAGACGACCTATGGAACATGTAATTTGCCATCCCACCCCAATCTTAATTCCTGTCCGGAGCCATGTATATAGTTTCTCAATTGATAGATCGCGAGTGAACATATCTTCCCCATCCGACTAACCGCGACACAGGTGCAGGAACGCGGTCGGAAGTTGATGGCCAACAGTACCAAGGCTGCCGACCTAGCTGGAAAGAGGGCTGGCAAAGAGGTCCAGGCCAAAACTTCTAAACGGCAAAAAACCAGCAGTAAAACTCTTGCCAAGTCTCCGGATGCCAGCTTTCTTAAAGGTATTATGAAAGACTTGGTGGAGAGCTTGAAGGCTTCCGTTGAAACCGTGCGGTCTCAATTACACATGGTAAGTTGTGTAATTCTGAACTTTTCTTGACTTATGCTTGTCTCGTAATTATCTGTAGTTGTGCTCTTATCTCGGTCTTTTCCTTATTTGTTTTTCAGATATACAAACATGTTGATGCTTTCAGCGAGGCTGAGGATGACGGAACCATCCAATTAAAGAAAGATCTGGAAGCAGCTTTATCGGTCATGTAGACCCAGGATAAGGAGTTGGCTGCAAAAAACAATGAGATAGAAACCCTGAAGGCGGCCGAGACTGGGAACCTTCATAAAATGAAAGAGCTGGTTGACTCCCTTGATAGGGCTCTAAAGGCAGCTCAACTATCCCAGGCCTCTAGGCAGACTATGTCCGACAAACTGCTGGAGAAGGCCAAAACTACTCGGATAGATGTAGTTCGAAACTTCTTGGAGTCGGACTCATATTATTGGTTGAACTGTCTAGGAGCCAATGATAGTAGGGCTGACGGGTTTCTGAACTATTTTGGCCAACTGAAGGCTCATGGGTTGATTCCAGAGAACTTAAGGCTAAGGGACAAACGCCTGGATATGCATGCTGACTTTGAAGGAAAATCGATAGAGGATCCCTTCCTTAAATGTCCGGAGGAACTTGTGGATGATGAGTTCTGGCCCTTAGTATGCCATTTTGGAAAACTTCAAGCTGAATTAAATCCAATGTATCCTGAGTGGCTTCCAGAAGTTTTTGCTGCTTCAACCATCCCCCCCCCCCCCCCCCCCCCCAGAACTAAACAAGCCAAAACAACAAGTGGATGAGTCTTCCCGGTCACGTAAAGGGATATGAAAAAGTGATGATAGAGGAAGAAGTGGACGGGAAAACTATGATAAGGAGTATATAGAAGAAAATCCCCGGATCCCCTCCACAAGAGTTTCCTGCAGCAAATCCTAATGTCGGGACCAGTAGCTAGAACCCCCCTCCAGCATCTGATACCAATGCTTGATGGCCAGGATCGAGGCCATTTCTTTTGTAAGACACTTAGGCTTGTATATGAACTTATTGATTCCTCCTTTTCTTTTGAAGAGAGATAGCCTAGTCTTTTGTAAAGTGTTTTAATGTCGGTCATACAAGGATCACCCGGATATCGGGGTAGGTAGTATTTTTGTAATGATTCCGTAGTGACTGACATAATCTTGTTTTTGGTTGCAATTAAATCTTCACGTCATTTTCTCGTATTCTCTAAGTCTTTCAATATCGGCCTTGTTGCTTATAAACTATGTTCTTTTGCTATCGGGAATTGATACATGTTAACTTGTTTGATTGTTCAGGGAGTGATATCGGGCAATGGGGTCCGATACACTTTGATTTGTTTGATTTGCTCCGGGAGTGATGTCGAACGCTAGTGGTCCAATACACTTTGACTTGTTTGATTCTCTCAGGGAGTGATGTCGGACGATAGTGGTCCGATACACTTTGACTTGTTCGAGTTACTCAGGGAGTGATGTCGGACACTGATGGTCCGATATACTTTGACTTGTTTGATTTGCTCAGGGAGTGATGTCGGACACTGGTGGTCCGATACACTTTGATTTGTTTGATTTGCTCAGGGAGTGATGTTGGACACTGGTGGTCCGATACACTTTGATTTGTTTGATTTAGTCAGGGAGTGATGTCGGACACTGGTGGTCCGTTATACTTTGACATTTGATTTGGTCAGGGAGTGATGTCGGACACTGGTGGTCCGATACACTTTGACTTGTTTGATTTGGTCATGGAGTGATGCCGGACACTGGTGTGGTTCAATATACTTTGACTTGTTTGATTTGATCAGGGAGTGATGCCGGACACTGGTGGTTCGATAGACTTTGACTTGTTTGATTTGGTAAGGGAGTGATGTCGGACACTGGTGGTCCGATATACTTTGACTTGTTTGATTTGGTCAGGGAGTGATGTCGGACACTGGTGGTCTGATACACTTTGACTTTTGATTTGCTCAGGGAGTGATGTCGGACACTGGTGGTCCGATACACTTTGAATTTTTGATTTGCTCAGGTAGTGATGTCGGGCACTAGCGGATCGATGCACTTTGACTTGTTTGATTTGCTCAGGGAGTGATGTCGGGCACTGGCGGTCCGATATACTTTGACTTGTTGCCCATTCTTATGAAAGAAAAATAAAGTTCTTCATTCATGTTTAATGGGGCAAAAGTACATTTGAAGCTTACATGAATGGAGATACATCAAAGTAATTCTAATAAACTGAAAATACATTCAAAATATCCTTAATACAATTTCTCTAAGGATAATACTTCTACAAGTGCCGGCCATTCCAAGTATTCTTTACCGGTTTCCCTTTGATGGTTTCCAAGGCGTAACAGCCGTTGATGCTAGATCAGACGATCTTAAAAGGTCCATCCCAAGGAGATTCCAATTTCTTCGGATTTTTTTATCACTTTAGCTCTGAGGACTTGTTCTCCTACTTGGAAGTTCCTGGGTTTGACATGTTTGTTGTATGCTCTAGTCATGATTGCTTGGTAGCCCAAGGTTCGTGCTAGAGCAGTACTTCTTCTGGATTCCAGCATGTTCAAGTCATATATCCTCTTGGTGTGATTGTCAGAAGGAGTATATCCTTGGATTTTGAAAGTATTCACTGTAATTTCTGCCGGGATGACGGCCTCTGAGCTATACACCAAGCTGAAGGGTGTCACCTATGTAGCAGTTCTCGTCGTGGTTTGATATGCCCATAAGACTCCATCCAGCTCTTCGACCCAATCCGTCCTCATATTTAGCCTTTTGTTTAGATTACCCAAGGTGGAGATATTGGACACCTCATCTTGCCCATTGGCTTGTAGATATTCAACGGATGTGAATTGTTGTTCTATCTCCATTGTTTCATACCACTCCGCAAGTTTACATCCTTTGAATTGTGGTCCATTGTCCGCCACTAACACTCTTGGTAAGCCAAAGCGAAAAGTAAGTTTCTAGAGGAACCTCATCATTTATGTATCCTCGATGTTAGTAAATGCCTTGGATTATACCCATTTGGTAAAGTATTTTATTGCTACCAGGAGATGTGTCTTGGATCCTGCACTAATTAACTTGGGTAATGGTCCGACAATATCCAACCCTCATTGATCAGGGCAGGGCACTGTAGAAGGAACCATAGGAATGGTAGGCTACATGGTATTTCGCAAACCTCTGACAATCCTCGCAAGTTCATGAAAATTTGCTGGCTTCAATTTGCATTTGTGGCCATTAATAACCATTTCTCTGAATCTTCTGAGCTAGTGCTCGTCCTCCAGAGTGATTTCCACAACTTCTCAAGTGAATTTCATGGAGTACCTTGTATGCTTCAGTGGGATCCAGGCATCTCATATGCATCCCATCGTAAGATTTTCGGTACAAGTCCTCTCCTTATAAATAGTAATGGTGCACCCTCCTTTGAACTCTCTATGCTTCTTGAGGATCAGATGGCAAGATGTGGTTCTTCAGATAGTTTACTATGTCAGTCATCCATGTAGCTCCATTGGTAAGGATGCCAATATTCATTCTGGCATCGGCCTTTTGTACTGCTAATTCATTGACAGCCATTAAGGGAACGGTGTGGGTATCTATTGCGCCTGAGGCACTGGCCCATTTGGACAAGTCGTCTGCAATTACGTTGTCACCACATGGAATCTTGATAAGTTGGAACATTTCAAAGGACTTTTCCAACTCTTTCATAATTTTCAAGTACTTGACCATGGAAGCGCTTTTAGTAGTAAACTTGCCCGAGTACTATTCCGTCACAAGTTGAGAATTCGAATATGCCCTTAACTTCTTCATCATTACCGATTTTGCCATCTTCATTCTTTCTATGAGGGCCTCATATTCATCTTGATTGTTGGTGACATGAAATGTGAATCGAATTGAATATTTCATATGAGCTTTCTCAGGACTTTCGAGCAACAATCCAGTTCCCCCTGCGCGTGCTGCAGAAGATCCGTCCACGTAGAGTAACCAAATATCCTTATCTTCTGGAGCTAATTCTTTTGGAATGAAAGCCAATTGTTGACTCGAACTATCTTTTCTGTTTTACAATGGGAGGCCTCCTTCTGGTGGGGGAGGTAGGATAAGGTTTTTTTTGTTTTGTTATCATCCAGTCCACCACTTGATCGATCTCTAGATTCTTTCCGATTCTAGGGAGGATGCTTGATCAAGGAGCAGGACGGCAGGCTCAGGGCCTGTTGGGGTGGTATCTTTATTCTCATGGAGTGTCGGGTCCGTCCTTGTTGGCTCATCGTGACTTGGATATTCTGCCAAGAAGTCTGCCAGTACTTGAGCTTTCTTTCATGATGGTGCATGAAAGTCTATGGTGTGGTCTCCTAGCTCTATGGCCCATTTGGTTATCCTTCCTGATTTTGATGCGTCTCCCAATACTTGTTTCAAAGGTTGATGGGTGAGAACTACTATCTTGTGTGACTGAAAATAAGGCTTGACTTTCCTTGATATCTCCATCAGACAATATGCGTACTTTTCAATTTCCTTATAATTCTTCTGGAAGGTCCCAAGACTTTACTCAAATAGTACACTCAAATGTTCAATTTTTTTGTATTCGGACCAATACCGAACTCACCACCTCGGAAGTTATGGCTAAGTAAAGATATAATGACTCTCCTTCTGGCTTGGATAAGAGAGGTGGAGTGGAAAGGTACAATTTTAAATTCTCAAATGTCTCACGACATTCTTCATTCCTTTCGAAGTTATTAGACTTCCGCAGAATCTTAAAAAAAGGGAGATTCTTTTCTGTGGATCGGGAAATGAAACGGCTGAGAGATATCACCTTTCCTATCAACCTCTGCACTTCTCGAAGTTTCGTCGGGTGGGGTAGTTCAATGATAGCTTTGATCTTCTCAGTTTTAGCCTCTATCCCTCTTTGTGTAACCATATATCCCAGGAAATTTTCTCCTGTGACCCCAAAGTGCACTTGTCCGGATTAAGCTTCATTCCATATTTTCTGACAATACGGAAACACTTCTCTAAGTGTGGAATGTGATATACCGCCTTTTACTTTTTACCAGCATATCATCCACATAGACCTTCATGGTTTTTCCCAATTCCTCCTTAAACATTCGATTCACCAATCTCTGGTAGGTGGCTCATGCATTCCTTAATCCAAATGGCATAACAGGGCGATTTTCTCCACATCTTGTTTTGACATCTTGATTTGATAAAACAAGGCATCCATAAAACTCAACAGAGCATCCTGCCGTGGAGTCCACTAATTGATCAATTCGCGGTAATGAATAAGGATCTTTAGGGCAGAAGTTGTTAAGGGTGGTAAAATCATTGCACATTCTCCATTTTCTCGGACTCTTCTGTACTAGCACCACATTGCATGTCCAATATGAATAGTGAACCTCCTCAACGATCCACTTCTTCTACAACGATTTTATCTTGCACAAGGCTGTGATCTCGTTCTTTTTGCTTAACTGGACGGATATTAGGATTGACATTGAGCTCATGCATCATTATGCGGGGATCAATTCCGGTGAGGTCATCTGTGCTCCATGCAAAGATACTTACATTTTTCTTCAAGAAGGCCGTCATTTTAAGAGTCATTTATGCGTCCATTTCTGATCCAATTTTGACCGTCCGCTCGAGATATCTTTCCATAACTGAAATTTCCAAGATTTCTTCCTTGAGCGATATGCGGTTTTCTTGGAAGAAACACTTCATGGGTGTTTCACCCGAGTGATTGGTAGGAATGAAATTATACTTCTCAACTGCTTCACAAACTACTTCCTTTGGTGCGGTAGCGTTTTCTTTTTCTACCCCCATCTTCAACCAGTTAATTCTTCTTTCGAGGGGGCGCTCTGGTCTGTCTCTTTTGGCCACATCGACAATCATCATGCATTGTCTGTTTGTACGTCGTAGGTCCTCCTCGTGATGGATCTCCTCCACACTCCTGTAGGGACGTGATGCCCTACGGGTTGAAAGGGTATATCATTACTAGCCTCTCCTTCGATCTTCCACGATGGTTCCTATGCCTGCTTATGTTGGAAATTTCAACTTGAGATGGAAGGTTGATGCGACTGCTCGGAATTGATTCAATGACGGTCTTCCAATTAACACATTGTATTCACACGGGGTTTATGTGACCACAAATGGGACTCGCTTGGTGACTGAGGTCGAGGCTTTACCCATGGAGACATCCAAATACAAAATTTGACACGGTCTGATACGGAACCCTCCGAATGCTATGAGGTCTGTAGTTACTGGTAGAAATTCTTTCAAGCAGAGTTGCATCTTTCTAACAGTGTTCATGTACAAAATATTGGATGATGCACCAGTGTCAATTAAGATACCAACCATTTCATATCCCGCAATGTTCATTTCTACTACCAATGGTACATCGGATCGAGGACCTATCCTTCTCCCTTATACTGGGGAGGAGCCTCGAACTCATCAAAGCTAATGACATTTGTTCCTGGCTGGATCAAGTTTACTTCTTCCTCATCGATTCTTCTTAGGTTCAGTGCAGTAGTCTCCATTGCGTTCCTACTAACTCCCCCAGTTGGTCCACCGGCTATACTAAGAATTCGTCCATATATAACTGGATTATCCTTTCTATTAGCCAGTTGTTCCCCAAATAGGCTATCCGTCCTGTTTTTCTTGGTGGACTTTGAGATTTTTCCTATCCTGATGTTTCTTGTGATTTGGAGGTTCTGGTGGGGAAAGTTCTCTTTTTGTGCTATGAGAACGCCTGCGATTGTCGTTCCATTCTTTCTCATAAATTTTCTTTTCGTTTGACCCTGGTTTCGGGAGTCCGCCGGGGGAGTCTCCCCTTCGTTCCCTTCCACGGGGTTCCTCCGAATGATCCCTTTGCGCTTGATTGCTTGGTCTCTTTATGACGCATTCTTGTAGGTACCCCAGCTCAATCAGCTTTTGTATCTCTTATCTCAGATGTATACATTTCCCCATAGAATGGTATATTTGTCGATGAAAATGACAATATTCATTTGAGTCCTTAGTGTATCTAGATTCCCGATGATTTGTTGGCCATTCAAAGGGAAGACCTTGGTTTTGCATGATTGTTAAAAAAAGTTCCTTCGGTTCCTTGATATCCGAATAGTTCAGATACATTCTTCGTGTGGGGTCTTTCCGTTCTTCCAATTTTCCTCGCTTATCCATTTTTCTTTTTTGATCTTGATATTAGATAAGTCCAAACGGGCTTACTGTTGTTCTGAACTTTCAGTTCTGCTTTGTTAACTTCGGCTCTGTCCAACATTTTATCCAAGGTCTCATGGGTGCTAATGTATTTCTTGACCACGTCGTTGAGTTCTTTTTCAGTGGTTACTTTGGCATCAATCAATTTGTGACGGAATTCTTTATCTCGGGTATATTCTCCCAACCTGAATACTCGATTTTTGAGTGAGTATGGTTCTACCAATAGAGCAACCTGTTCAAACCTCCTGGTGATAGATTTGAGACTCTCGTCCTTCCTTTGTACGATCTCAACTAGGGAAGATATTGGACGAGTGATTTCAATGAATTCTCAAACCTCATGGTGAACTTCGCCGTTAATTGCGCATAAGAAGTGATGGAGTTCGAAGAAAGACGTTTCCACCAATTCATTGCAGCACCATGTAAGGTTCCAGGGAATTTCTGAGCCATGACATGATCAGGGATCCCTTCTCCGGAGATGGAGGATTCGAAACGGATTCTATGATCAATGGGTACGAACTCCCTTAGTAGACTTCTTTTGAGCTTGCCATGGTCGTTCCTGGGGGTAATCGAGTGTTCCTCATTTCAGCACATAGTGGATCCACTGAGTGACCATACTTAATGAGATCAATTACTTGCGTCAGGGCTTCTAGCTTTCCTCTTTCAACTTCTAAGGTTGCCTCATGGATCTTCATTTATTCCTTTAGCCTATCCTTTTCGCTCATATTCTCCCTCCTAGGGTATGACCTGTTGTTCCAGGACCGACTACATCTCCAATACTCCATCCTTTCAGGACTACGTCCTCTTTTCCAGTATGAACCCTCTTTTCTGGAGACCGGAGAGCGTGATATACATCTTTCATTCCGATTCCTTCTGTGACCCCTAGAGGGGGAGTCACCTCGATAACAATTAGTATCACCTCTCTCTGAGTAGTAGTCGCCCTCTCTTCTCGACCTATGTCCCAAAGAATATGTGCAATCATTCTGGGCCAAGGATTCAATATGAATTTCTTCATGTTTAGGTTCCCTGCTGATCTGCCCAGCCGTTCGGTGATTTTGTGCCATTCTCGCCCTCTAATTCAGAATGTTCCTTAAATATCCTCTCACCCTTGGACCTCCTCTTCTCCTATTTTCAATGGGATTTGAGTGTATTGAGAATATTGAGAGTGGAGGTTCCGGAGGGGCTTGACCACCATTTCTTGGGATAGGTTCAATTATCTCTGGCTCGGGTTCTGCATCATTAACCAAATTTATGATATGCGGATTTCTTGTTCTTAAGTCCAACGCAGCTTGAAACAATAGTAACTGAGCTTCAGAATACCCTACCAATAGCATATCTGCAGTAAGTTGCGGGAAGATAACTGATGGACCCACTTGAGTTGGGTTCACAGGAGGTTAGGGATTTCGCCGTAGCACTTCATTGGTAGAGAGACTAGCTTCTTCTCCGTCTATGTTATTCTCCTCTCTCAACAGACTCAAGTTATTTACTCTTCTGTTGGATCTCGTTCTTGCTTGGCCTCCAGGTCCGGCATCGAACATTGTGGTACCCGTCCTAGGCAGATCAGTGGTCGTCTCTCTTTGGGACGCGGTTCTTATCATTCGCCTTCTCATTGGTGTATTTATGATTGCTCGTCCTATATTCGAAGCTCCTCCCCTAGCAGATGTCTGTCCTCTAGTAGATCCTCATACCCGTACTGGTGCCATGGGTAATTGTTCTGATAGGAAAGAGATTCCCACATACGGCGCCAATATGATAGGGTACAAATCCGGCTAAGGTAAAGTTTGGGGAATGGGAGGTGAGTGGAGCGTCTTAGTTCAGTAAGGGTGTATAGGTCCGAGATAAGGTAAAGGTATGGTCCTTTTGGTAAAGATAAAGGTAAAATCAAAGGAAGGGGTTAGACCCTTTTGGTTCGGTTTGCCTAAGATAAACCGAGCTTCGGAGTTTAACGGTTCAATAGGCTGAAGGAGCTGGAGCTCGGACCTCAAAATATAGAGAGTGGATTAGTGAGTCGTAGTTACCTGAATTTATGAGGAGTAAATGCCCCATATTTATAGTAGAATCTCACCAGAGGTTGGGCTCTGACAGATTAGATTTTGGTTGGCCTGGTGGTTACACGACACGTGGTCCCATAGCTAAGAGGCGCGTGTGGCTCATACACGCAGGACGGACACGTAAAGAGAAGGTCCTGCAAGACTATCAAAGTAGGCCCCACCAGAATTCATGTATGGGTCCACTTGTTAAAGTCGGACGTATCCGTTGGTCCGGGATACGTAAAAAGAGGTCTTGTGTCGGACCTAATGGAAGTACGCGGAAAGTCCGACACTGAGGAAAGCTTGACTTAGTTGGTGTGTGGTTGACTTGTTTGAAGTTTGGACTTTGGTGCTGGGTCTCGGACTATGGTGTTGGTCTCGGACCTTATAACAAACGAATTAGTACGCATGACCGTCTTCGAGTTTTAAGGGGCCATGTGTCAAATTTTCAGTCGAGGCCTCAACCAAATATATAATAATATAACGTTATCTTTATAGAAATGAATTAAAAAATTCTTTAATAAATCATGTTATTTAAAATAGATATTACAAGTTACAACGAATAAGAATTACTTGAAAAACGTAATACTTCTAAAATTCTTTTTAGAAAAATTATTGATTAATCTTCAAATTTTAAAAATTTTCTGAAGTACTAAAACTTACAGAGCAACTCAATAGGCACCAGCAATTAGGCAACAACTAGCCAAATAATAACTCATCAATTATCCTTAAGACCTTAACTACGGTCTGGCCTTATTGCCCATATTAACATATTAAGTAATTAAATCAAAGAAAATTAGCTATTTAGCTGGATCTTTAAATTGCAATTGAAAATTTCCAACCAGAAATCGGAGAATTAAAGAAAGATTATAAAAAGAAAAAGAATTGGGAGCATAGGCTCCCGCCTGAATTGTAGCAGTGCTGCAGTGGGCGTCAGCGATATTCTCCCTGGCTACTTGACCAAATTGTATAAACCTTTTTATTGTTTTCTTATCAAATACTAATAGAATTGAAGTGGAATTGGGTTAAAACATATTTGGATGATGATTAGGATGAAGGGTACACATGTTTATATACATAAAATCGAACCATTGTAATAATGATCAACTGACATTGTACTTCAAAATTTGAGAAATTGAATGGATGAATTAATGGATGTTGATAAGAAATCGAGACATGAGAATTGAAGAGGCAAAGAGGCTGCTGAAATTGATTGTGATTCTCCTTTTATGTCTGTGTTAAATTCAATTATTTAGTAACAAAAAAATCATTAACAAGCTTACAGAGTTGGGCCCCTAAAATTGAGCCCGGGGCCTCCTGGAATGACGAGGTCCTGCACGGTTGGATTTACCGCGCATGGGCTTAACTGGACATGTTAGTACGTTGTGAGTACGACGCTCCGAACGACGGAATTAAAGGGACATATTAGTAGTACTTAAAATCACATAAAACTTACAATGTTATTTTACCATTATGAAAATAAAAATATTTTTTTACACGGTTCTCACTTTAATATCTCCATATAGTTTATATCTTCAAAACAAATATTTTTCATCACAAATGATAATATACGTATATAGTTTATCGTTTATTAACATACCTACAACTATTTGAAAGTCAAGAACTCAACGAACGTAATAGATACATCCGGAAGACTTTCGTAATTGATTAATTAAAATTGTAACCGCATGTATCTTAGTTAGATTGGTTTACATTTTACAATAATTTCTATATCTATATTTGCATGGATAGGGGTGATTTAATGATATATATTCTTGTAAGAATTTATAAGAATATGGTCGGATTAACTCTCCCTAATCATTAATTAGTAACTTCTCTGAGAACAAATATTCATTTTTTATTTTGGTAAGGAAACAACAAATATTCATTCACCAACACGGTTGAGCAACAATAGGCCGGCTGGCAACCCGTAGATTCTCATGCACTTGTTGTATCTTAATAAAACAAAATTACTATTTTCCATTTTTTGACTGACTTTATTTATTTAGTCACAAGTCTTCACAAAAAATTCGAGAAAAATGGCCTTCCACGGATAAATTTTGATCTGAATATATAAAATGCAGTTTCGATCCTCACCATTTTTTAATTAACTGATTAAGTCGTGCACTTGTACAGTTGTACTGCCTACATGAACTCTGCACATAAAAAATATCTAACGGGCTCATTAGTCAGGCATTTAAATGTTTCTATTTTATTCGATAAATAATAATTTCGCCTAAAATATACTTTAAATACTCCATTTCAATTTCATTACAAACACAATTTCACTAAAATCTCATTCAAATGGTCATTTGAGTGTCATGCCAATCAGCCCCTAAATTTCCGCTTCACATGCAATTTGGGAAAAATTCAAAAAAGATATTTTAAATTGTATCATTATCGAAAAATGTATTTTATTTTGTGACCGATCGATTTTAGTACCTTATGTATATCTCTTGTCCAATTTAAATACTCCATCAGTCAAATTTAACGAAAACGTTTATTTTGAAAAAAAAGTCCAAAAAAAAGTATCTTAAGTTGTGTCATTACTGAAAAATTACATTATTTTGTGACAATCCGATTTTGTTACTTATAATTTTCAGTTAACCAATTGAAATACTGCATCGGTCAAATTGAATGAACCGTTAATTTTAACTAACTAGTCCGCATTAGCATGAATTAATACATTTTCAGTTAACATGCAGTTTAAATAAAAAATTAATAATAACTAAAAATATTAATATTCATCTGAGAATAAACACAACATTCAATAAAAAAGTCTTATACGTACCTAATATAATTTTCTTTTATAAAACAAAACCCACGCACCAATTCTTCCCCAATTATTCCAAGGACCCTAATCGACTTCCCTCCAACCAAAATTAAGCGATTTCACAAATAACCTAGCGTGGGAGAATTCGACTAAGGTTACTGGAATAGTTGGAAAAGAATGGGTGTGTGGATTTTGTTTCATAAAACAAAATTATATTATTAGGCTTTGATGATTTTTTTTATCTATTTCAGTTTACGTTTATTTTTCATATTAAAATTTATTTTAATTTTTTATAATAATTTTTTTAATTCAAAATTTGTGTTATTAATTCGGTATTTTGATGAAAAATATGTTAATTCACACTAATACACATTAATTAGGTTAAATTTAGTCGATGGAGTATTAAAATTGGACATGTGAAAAATATAAGGTACTAAAATTGAACAGTCACAAAGTAAGATACATTTTTCAGTAGATGAAATATTCAAATTAAAATATAAAGTATTTTTTCCTATAATCACATTACTGAAGGTAACCATTTCAGATTTTTTCATATGCAATTTTAAGGAGCACAGTGCAGAAAATATAATAAACGTAAAAATTAGCATGGACCGAGTGTGTATATATAATTAACTTATATTCATTTTCTGTTCTTGGTCAATGAGAATCGAAAAATCTTTGTAGACTCTTCAATACTAGATTCCGTCCAAAGTCAGAACATGCCGACTTTTTTCCTTTGTCTATTTTCATTTTATTCCATGGAAACAACCAAACATAAGGCACTCAGAAAAATATATAAATGAGGTTAATTTCACATATAATCCTCTGCTTCTCAGAATACTACAATTAGGGTGCTGAACTTTCTAATCTGCAATCAAGATGTTCTTATTAGAGCCCTTATGTTATATGAGTCGAGACTTATCGAATACTCGAGTCATTAAGGGTGGTAATCGAAGAGTTTGACAACAAGTTCTCGAGCTTATTTGTATGACTCGACTAAACTTTTAAACAAATCGGATTCTACTTGACTTGATTTTATTAATAACGGTTATACTCGACTATTTTTCTTTGAATTTATATTTATATTTACTTTTAATAATGAAATTAAACTTGTTAAGGTTTATGCCGTAAGAGTCGATTTCAAGCCTATACCATCACTGTAGCTCAAAATTAACTTGTGTTATTCGTAAGCTAAGACGAGCTTGATTTCGATTATAGTTAGTTCAAGTAACAAAAAATTCGGTTCGATTTATTAAATATTACTAGTTGTTCTTCACTAGATATATACTCCATATATACAAGTGGGAGATGTTTTTCGTGAAAGATGATATGTATTCTTTCCACCCCTAATAGTTGCGAAAAAAATATACATTTCTTTCTGCGTTAAACATTGAGTTGTTTGGGACATAATTCCAATTTAAAAACCGTCTATTTCAATTGAATTTTTTACACAAAAATATAATTAAAATTAAATTTTATCAATTCAAATTCTATCTCAATTGATTATTTTAATCATTTTCTAAAAATTGGAAAATACGTATAAAACTAAAGCAAAAAATTGATAAATAAGGAATAGTCACGAGTCATAATTAGTCACTAGTCAGCCAGCCAATCCAATCCACTCACTCGTCAAAAATCTGGCGTTACAAATAAATAAATCCTCTACGTTATAACTCACCATAATTAACCTACTCTCTCCAGTCCTCCTTACCCAAAAACTTTAAAAAAGGAAACCGAAATGAATCCACTTTGAATAAATAAATAAAAATTATTAATACCACCATTCACTTACCCACCAATTTCGCCAAGGAATCAGTTCTTCATTTTCTCTCTCATATCCTCAACCATTTTCTCTTTCTCTCTCCCAGGTAAACAATTTACCTTTCCTTCTTATATATGCATGCCTTAGACTTTTCAAAGCTTTTTTACAGGATTCATTATTGGAAATAGTCTTAAATTATTGTTTCCATTTGTTTCAGTAGAAGCTTTTTTTGGTCACACATGGAGTGCATTGAAGCTAGAGCGTTGAAATCGAGTTTCCTGTCACAAATGGACACTAAAACGCCCAATTCTCAACAGAACGACGACGTTTGGTGCTTCACCGGAATTAACGCCGTTGCTTCCGATGATTTTCTCG
This sequence comes from Plantago elongata, assembly GCA_036897095.1. NCBI lineage: Eukaryota > Viridiplantae > Streptophyta > Magnoliopsida > Lamiales > Plantaginaceae > Plantago > Plantago elongata. Next base: position 19,401 of record JAYMSP010002410.1, read on the forward strand.
TCGAGGACCTTCTCAACCTCGATTTTCCCGAGGACATTCGTGAAGATGTTGGTGGTGATGATAACGACAAACTCTCCCAGAAGAGAAATTCGAATTGCTCTGAGTCCATTTTTTCTGGTTCCGATGACTTTGACTGCCTTTCTGCGGGACAACTTGCCGTTCCGGTAATTATTACTGCTCTCTGTATGGGAACTGAATGTTTTCAGACTGATTATAGGGTTACTCTATAGAGTTTTGGTACCTTTGTGAATTTCTGAGAACAGATTATGAATGAATTATCCCCGTGAATTGATTTTGACTGCTTTTTCTGCTACAACTTATTATCTTTTAGTTGCTGCTTTTTTGTGTGATTGTGGAAAGTATATTTTCAAGTTCTGAAAAGTTACTGCTAATTGAAAAGCTTTTGAAAGAAATATGCGCGTTTTTTCTCTTTTAATTGAGTCTGCCTTTATGCGTTCTAGAAATTATCATTTACTGCTTTTGTATACTTTTGAAATGGATTTTGGAACAAACTATCAAGTACCAACGAATGTTCTTATTGAAGTAAAATACATGTACGTACGCTTTAACAAGTAAACTATTTTTTTTTATCTCTTTAGCATAATCTAATAATTTGGTGTTTACAGGCTGATGATCTGGAGAATTTGGAGTGGTTATCACAATTCGTGGATGACACTACGTCGGAGCCATCACTGCTGTTAACAACCGGAAGTTTCTCAGCGAAAGCCGGAGTGAATTTCATGACAAGAGCTGAACCGGTAAAACGGCCGACTCAGAATCCGTGTTTCTCTTCTCCGGTTCCGGTAAAAGCCAGGACAAAGAGGTTGAGGTCGAATGGCCGGGCATGGTCATTGAATTCTCCGCAGATGAGTGCAGCTGAGTCCTCCACTACGACCTCGTCGTCCAATGGCTCTACAAGTTTCATCCTCACTGACTGGTTCTCGAGTGTTGAGAAACCATCGGTTAAGAAACTGAAGATGAAATCGGAAAATGAAACCGGTTCAATTACGGGCCGGAGATGTACTCACTGTCAGGTTCAGAAGACTCCTCAGTGGCGAACTGGACCGTTGGGACCAAAAACATTGTGCAATGCTTGTGGTGTCCGGTTCAAGTCTGGAAGGCTTTTCCCGGAGTATCGTCCTGCTTGTAGCCCTACGTTTTCGCAGGAGGTGCATTCTAACAGCCACAGGAAAGTGTTGGAGATGCGACGGAAGAAGGAAGTTGGACCAGTTGAAGCTGGTTTGGCTCGTGCGGTTCAGAGCTTCTGAGCCGGAATAGGGTCAGTTAGGTCTAATTTTGAACCGGTGGCGGTTGAATTTTGGAGGGTAGGCTGTAACTGTGTAGGTGGTAGAATTATTTTAGGGAGGTACTTTTTCCGGCTATTATTCTTTTCTAGGTAGACGTTTAGTTCATTATTTACATTTTGCAGTGTCTTGTTTAGTCTTATTATTGTTTTTTTATAACTAAGGCAGAGTTGTTATCCTATCTGAATAGATCTTGTGCTGTAAAATTTTCTCTATTCATTTGCTTGATTCTCAACTCATATATCACGCCATTAAACTTTCATAAACATGCTTTTCAATTCATCCATGATGCTAAAATCATCTCTTATAAAGTGTTTGCATGCACCAAAGCAGGGCAATAGCAAGTTATCAGGACACAGATCGAACACTATTATATTCTGCTAAATGAATAATCAAGCTTGTCACTTTCAGTTTTTTATCAGTGATACTCAACTATGCGACTTCATTTTTGTGTAACTTCATCTAAATGATAACTTTCATAATTATTAATAATCTAAAAGATTTAGGAATTATAGAAATTTAATATTAGAAACCGGTTGAGTATATTTGAAACTTAGTAGTCCTATGAATTATTAATGTGAGAAAGTTTGGAGTAGAGTTGAAGAATTCAAAACGGTTGAGCGGTTTCAGAAGGGTTGCCGTTGAAAAGATAAAAAAGGTTGCATCACGAGGCAAGTCTTGGTGCCTTGAATTTTCGCATGCTTACGAAGAAATAATTTATTTTTATTTTAAATTTGATTTCATCTCATTGATTGGGGTGCAGTACATACAAGAGGAAACAGCATGCATTATTATGAGAATGGGTCCATTTTTGCATTCACGTCATTTGAGTGGGGTTTTGGAGCCCACCCTTGTTGTGTGACCACCATTCAAATATCTCGACCCACAATATTTGAATCCACCAGGGTTGGGTTGGGTTGGGTGCCCATTAATTTGACAAATTACATATTTGTTACCTGCGCTAATTAAGATTATAATACTTGGTTTTATCCTGAACCCCACTTGTCTCATATAGCATAGACAAGTTAGCACTCATCTGTGACGAATTGAACAAGTAATTTTAGCCGGATCAATTTAGTGTATATATTCATGAGCGAGACATAAACCATATCAACCAGTAGCACTCGTAACAAGTTATCAAACCATTTTTATTATTGAGTATCGTGTTCGTCATGAATTGCAAATGGTTTGTGTACTTGAAGTTTAAGCTATGCATTTACCGGCATGTCTAATCTACGGCCCATTTCCTCATCTTCTAATGGGTAATGACTCGACGATCTTTTGCCAAAGTTGCGTAGCTAGCCTCTCCTTTTCATAAAACAGCAAAATACAAGACTAGTTTCTTTTATGATAACTGATAAGGAAGGCACACCAGTTTACCTTGTAATTACTATATAACATTTAAAGTGGATCGAGTTGGTTCATCAACCGTGATGCATCAATTGAATTTAATAATTAGTACGAGCACTCATATCATATATTCGTATGCTTAATTTATTTTCCCTTTTCCTCTTGTTTTGTATAATAAAGTGGACCTTGCCTCGTGAAATTAATCAAATTATTGGTGTTGAATAAAGTTGCATTAAGGCATGCCATGTGGTGGTGGCTAGGAATTATTACGTACGTAGTAGTACTACTATATTCCGTGGGCAAGCAACACTTGCTTGCTAGTGTTCACTATCTTGTTCCTAGTAGTTCCTACTACATTTTTTTTCCAATTATATTAAAAAAATTGATTCGGTCTAAAATTTAAATGTTATAAACTCTTTGCAAAATCAGGTGTGTGTTCATCTTTTGTAGAGTTTTTCTTTTTCTTAGAAGAAAGAGATGTCTACTTGATATCTTCAAGAGGTTAAGACAATATTAGGTATATAATGTTTGCAAGTGTTTCGTTTGGATTGGGAATTCGACCGCGATTCAACTAAACCATAGTTTACTTTAGTCCATGAACAAGGAAGCTTAGGCCCAGTAATAGTTAACAGACTGGGCTTGTAGTGAGTTGATTTTCAAGCAAGTATCCAGTAACTTTGGGCTTTGTGCTATCTAATTGACCAGGACGGATCCATTGGTGTATTCTAATGAATATGTAAATAACTCGAGATATATAAAAATAACATAATATAAATTTACTTATTTCTTGTCCTTGATGTGATATGGGACTAAATTGCCATCGGAGAGAAGTTTATGAAAATTAAATTTCAAAGTTCGAACATGTAATATGTGTATTTTAGGTCGATTGCATAATATGCTACCATTCGATGTTAAAATTAAGGTCCTGTCATGTGGCTAAGACCACCTACCACGGGCGTGCCCGCATCGTTGAACTCGACGCGCATCCAACGGGCGGGTAACGATGTGCCGTTATGCGATGCGGCGTCCCACACCGCATCATCTTGTTGCTGGTGTGAGTGGCAGCAGCCATGTGGCTTTTGCTTGTGTTTATATATTTTTTTAACTTTTTATGTTTTATCCAATTTTCAAACGCAAATAACTCGAAAAATATAAATATAAAAAATATATAAAAATTACCAAAGGATTCGTCTCTTCGAGATCTACGAATAGAGACAACTCTCGACTATTTTTGGATCATTCCATCTCGAACTCATTTTCTCTCTCAATTAAATTTAAAATTATAAAACAACCTCTAAAAATATAATTTTATTAATTTCGACTTTTAAACACTATTATAATATATTACATATGTTTTTAGCAAATAAAAAAATTGAATTTTGAACCTTAATAAATTATAAAACAACTTAAAAAATTACAATTGTATTCATTTCAACATTTAAATACTCTTATAATATGAATAATATTTAAATTAAAATAAATTAAAAATTTTTATAATGCGGCGACGATGTGATGACGACGCATCACCACTGCAGAAAACGCACGACAAAACGTCGTGAAGCGTTATTATTGAAGATGGCCTAAGCATGTGAGTAGAGTCAAGTCCAACTACAAGTTCAACCACCGTTTCGTTATAATATGTATGTCTTTGTACCCACATCGGATTGCTAGCCTTGTGGTCACTCATCACTGCCTCAAGTATTATACGTGTTTCGATTCTCAACTATACTAATATCATTGTAATGATTGCTTCATTATTTCGATTAGAAAAATTAAAAAGTGGTCGGATTTTAAATTGTTATTGTTCACTAGGACAAATGTTACGTGCTACGCACGTGAAGCAGCATATACTTATTTTATTTTATGTTTAACTAAGTTATACATATTTTATTTGAGTACAATTATACATATATTTGTGTAAACTTATGAGTAATAGTTGATATTATGAAAGGTAGAATTTATGGAAGATAAAGAATTATATTATTAAAAAATGTATCATTTAAAAGAAAACAATTAATTTTCAACATAAGCAGAACAATGCAACAATTTCCTACTAAATCTTTCAATTTTCACATAGATAACGTACTAATTCACACCACCTGGTCATTTGCTTTCACTATTTCACTTCAATGAGTTCTCATGGAATGAAATCGGATGGAAGGACTCTCTCATAGTAGTAATTCTATATTATTATAATATGCATACTTCACATTTACAAGTGAGTGTTATATTTTTATTATAAAGTACTACATTATTAATAGAGTAAGTGTCGTCATTCATGACTAACCGGAACGTAATTTGCTAGTAGTTGAAAAGTTACTAAATTAAGCAAAATGTAAGAATTGTCATGTCCATTTCAAAAAATTCTTTTCATTATTTATGTTGTTTAATGGTTTCGAATTTAAGAATTAAATTATAT
>JAYMSP010002411.1:0-24463 GCA_036897095.1 Plantago elongata
CCCCCCCCTTCTCTTCTACACTGCTAGCTAATTAATACTACTTTCAAAACCAATTAATAGTAATAGAGATTAGAGAATGTTTGTGTGAGAGTGTTAGAGAGTCACTTATCAAAATTATTCAAGTTGGATGTGTATAATTCGATTTTAACAGATAATCTATGTATCTCTCTCATAAGCCATTACTTGTAAACATAAATAAATAAATTACACACATATCTACCAATTTAAAATTTTAAAAGATAAATAATACTGTATCGTATTGGAGCCTTATTTCACTCCAATATGGGTTAGATCTCCTTGAAGACAATCTCCAATTCATATTAAAGTTTAACTCGGATGATTGCCCTAAAGATGTTGAAATTGATCACAAATGTAAGTAAATATTAGAGAAATAATATAAATAAATGTATTACACGATTATTTATAAATTGAATTTTTTTTATAAGATTTGATCATATCGCTTACCGTATGCTACTTTGAGGAGAAAAACTTATATAAGACTTTGACTTTAAGTGACTGTTTGGAATAGAATCGGAGTTGGATCCGTTTGAATGGGTGAATAGTTACCAAATTGTAGTTGGATGGTTAAAATTAATGTTTGGTATAGAATTGTAAAATATTGTAGGTTTGTTATATAGGTTGTGTAAGAGATAAATGATATGTGTGGGAGATAGATGATTAGTTTAAATAGGTATAGATTTTTATATAGAGTATTGTATGTTTGTTATATAGGTTGTGTAAAAAATAATAATTGGTTTACAGGGTGAATAATAACCACATTTGATGGACACAATTTAGATGGCTACCAAATACAAAATCAACTGTTGATTCAATGGGGACTTGAGTTCTATGCCACTTAGCCCCTAAGATTTTGAACTATTTAAATACTTCATCCGTCTCAACTTCATCTTTCTCTATTTTATTTTTGTCCATTTCAACTTCATCTTTTTATCTTATAATTTAAAATTTTCTCTCATACTTTATCATAATTACTTCTATTTTATTCACATTTTTCCTTATTTATTACTTTTCTTCATACTTTATTTATATTTATCTTAAAATTTATGTTCAGTCCAACGAAAAGATGAACACGGAACGAATGGAATAATTAATATGGCAATATTGCAGCTTTCTAACAATAAGGATCAGGATTTTTTTGCTGCATCGTGCAGTTTATCGCAAACTACTCTCCTAACCTAGTCCTAGGACACTGAAGTGTAATTTTCTGCACACTTTTTCATGTCATGTCGTGCACTGAAAAATTCATGAGTGTTTTAAAATAATTATGATTAGGTATAATCCTAAATGACTAGAGGATCGGCGAGACATTTAAATGCCCCAATCTGGCTCGATAAACAGTGATTTAATCTAAAATATATTTTAAATAGCTCATTTCAATTTCATTTCAAATATAATTTCACCAAAATTCTTATTCAAATGTCATGCAAATAGCTCCTAAAATGCATTATGCATATCGTACCGCGTAGTCCTTTCAATTATATGTGACATATGGGATGGGATCAATAGTAAAATGAGGAAGTATATTTTGAAGTATGATCCTCAGAGTCCATGCTGATGATTACATATTGGAAAATATTATACCCATACTCTCTCTTTGGAGCCTATCTTGAGTGTTTAGGAACTCCTGAGATACTATGCCCATATTTTTATGGGCCTATTGTTTGGCCTACTGAATTGTCTCACATAACTTAGAGAACCAATAATCGAGTCAATTGATCTGGAAAACGTTCAAGGTTGATGTTTTCAACCAAATGTACAACGATTTTTAATATTGTGTAAACGAATTCTTTATTTATTGAAAATACTAAAAGTATTTCTTTTTTAAATTTTATCAAAAGAAACCCTTAATCTTTTAAAATTAAAAATACAAAAAAAGAGAACCACATGTTAGGACGGAAATGCTATGTCTTAGGGCGAGATTAGCGAATATTGTATTTGTCAGGGGCCATATTCGTATTCCGGCAGGGGTGATAGTACAGTATCGTGATACAATCCGAAATAATATGTGGCCATATCAGTTCGTTACGAGGGAAACGGTGTGTAGGAAAAATTTAGTAGACACCTAACAACAAACCAGACGAAGAGCGGGGGTACTACATTTACAATTACGTTAAGACAATTTATTAGGAATAAAAAAATTCAACGAGGTAGTTTAGTAGCTTTGATCACGTGTTATGTCCCCCCTCCCTCCCTCTCCCCAAGAGATTGATGTTGTCTTTCCGGGGGGTGGATTTTGGTGCCCTCGACCCCACTACCCTTGCTAATCATTTTGTTGAGCTCGATTCGAGTTTGCAGTATTTGCATGCTCATTGTGATACTCTGATTGAATAGGCTATTCTCTTGTTCTCCTTGTTCGATTGCAACGTTTGCATGCTCATGGTGGTGCTCTGAATGATGTCTTTGCTCATGAGATTGTTGGTAGTGAGTTGTCTTTTAATCCATCATGAATGGAGTTTGAACCGTCACCTTTCTAAATAAAAATGCAATGTTTTACGTCACCATGTATCATTTTCTTTGACATAAGGGTAGCTCATACCTTTGGTACATTAATGTGAACTATGAAGCCCCAAATCCTATATCTTTGTAGAGACATGCATCAGTCTCTCTTGGCATATATATGAGCCTTTAGGCACGAACAACCTCCCATAATTAATAATTGTTCAAAATCATAAACAATTAAATGATAAGAAAAAACAGTCAAGCGGTACAAAAAGGCTACACTTTATCGATATCTCGATGACCACAAACCTCTGCCAAAACAATACTTCCCTTATTACTCCTACTCTTTAAATCACCAAATTGTGTACAACTTCGGGTTGCATTGTGATGTGCTTTTATAATGTGACTCTTTACATGCTCAGGCAATCTTAATGTATACCTATCTTGATCTTCATCAGGTTCTTTTTTGCAAGAACTATTGTTTCCAATTACAATTGAATGTCCAGTTGAATGTGACTTTGAGAACTTCTCAACCATACTTTCTTCTTGGGAGCCACCACTTTTTTGTTGAACAATATTATTCACATTGCTGCTTGTTGCGTCTTTGATCGTGATAACAAAACTGTCTTTGTCCTCCTCCTCCCCCTCCTCTTGTATGTCACGCATAAGGGGGCACGGTTTAATTGGAGATCCTATCAAATTAAGATCCTTACGACAAACTGGACATGTCTTGTGTGACTCAAACCACAAGTCTATGCACTCTTGATGGAACACATGGCAACACGCCGTTATAAATCGCAAAACATCTGCATCAACGAATTCGATCAAACAAATAGCACATTCGAGACCGTACTTCTCCATTCTATAACCTTTTACACTCGAGTAGTCAAAAGTGGGGAATAGTTTTACTATATCGGGATCTAGGCCAGGGACGGGCTTTACGGGTTCCACTGGAGGGGCCAGGGGAGGGTTGTGGCGTGTGAACAAACTATTATGGAGATTTTGATAGAAACAACGACAAAAGAAAACAGAAAAGAAGCTAGCAAAAAAGAAAATGACGACTACCAAGGTGAGGATGACGTTGATGGGTGGGGATGGGGTTGCAAGTCTGGACGGAGCATGAGTCAATGCTGGTGGTAGAGGAGACGAAGCAGTAGCCATAGGCTTAGAAATGAGGATGAGAGACTGAAGAAAGACTACGATGGATTGGAGAATAAGTTATTTGTACATGGAAAATGGAAGACCACAAGAAAGTTGGGCAAGACACAGTAATATTGTAGTAATTCTGTTATGAGACTTTTATGGAGAAGCATGCATTTTGCATTCCTCTTTTTTTCTTGTTCACTAGTAAGTATGGTACAACTTAAAACTAACTCCCTGGATTAATATAGGTTGCTAAGAAATGATCGATGTTTTCATGTTGATAATCAAAATGCTATATTTTCATCATTAATAGTTTTCTCATAAGAACATACCACCAAACATTTTCGATTGATAATTTTCTTAAAATTATAAATCTACTTTAAAATAAATCATCTGGATACAAATTTGATAAATACTTGAAATCGCTTGTTTAACATGGCATTTGAATGACATTGTCTCAACTGAAACTAAATTTTTTACATAAAAACCTAATTTCAGTTGTAACATTACCACTCAAATTCTATTCAAACCGTCCCGGTCGATAAAATAGGATTGTCTCTAACGATTTCTTGTGAAGATTCATGTGACTTAGTTCTAGGCCCGTCAATGGTTTAAGAAACCGAAGGCCCAAATCACAACAAAGGCCTAAAATCAGCAACCGGCCATGATATCCATAACCGGAACCTGAAAATTAGGAAAAAAACCGGACTGATTCTTCTTCTCCACTTCTCACAATTTCACCAAATCGAATCGCAATCATATCGACTTCACTCTTGATATTTTCAGAAATTGAGCTTCCAAGCTCAACGTTCTCACTCAGCCACGCTGCTTCACCTTCAAGCGACGTCACATAATCGATATCAGCCGGCTCAATCGACTTTCATCGCCTCACCAGAATCGAATCGAAGACAATCGGCAGGTTTATGTGACCAGAATCGTTCCAATCCCCGATCAACAAAGATGGTTGCTGATAAAATCGATACAGCTTTGCTCAAACTCGCAAACACCACACCTACCGCCACGAAAAATGGCGGCATATTGATGATATCAATCACGGACACAATCAGGTCATTCCTCATTTCAGCCTCCACACTTCCGGACTTGCCCGAAGATCTCAGGGACCTATCTTCCTCTCTTGCATCGAGCTCCTCCGTACCGTACACATCTCTTAAAAGCATCTGGATTGCCTCCGATCGGATCAATAGACCTGAATTGTCACTTCTCCTTTCCGGTTGCAATTTTGTCTTCAACAGCCCTAAGCCTCGAGAGAAGGTAGTTATCGATCCTCTTGCCACATTCAGATCCTCTATATATGAATTGCAGTGCGTTTGAAATTATATCTGTGTTAGATTAGAGTTGGAATTTTAGCTCAGTAACACCATGATATCATAGTACTTGTTCCTTTTTTTTTTTTTTTTGTGTGAATGTTGCTTGACTATTGTTGTTATGATGATTGTTGTGGTGACAATTTCATTTCGGTTTCATTTTTAGAGTGAGGAGTTGAAGGCGAGGTTGAGAGAACTAGAGGAGGTGGCAGAAAGGAAAGCGTACGATGAATTGGTGAAGGACATTACACCCAGAAAAGGTGTGGAAGAGCCTTTTTCTTCCTACAAGGATCAGTTAGGCTTTGGTAAGCTTGCTTTCATCCACTGCTCGAATTTAATCTGCATCGTGGTTGTAGCAATGTGCGGAACTTGTATGAAATATTTCCTCTTAGTAAAATGCTCTGCTGCCTATGCGTACTTTCAATTGTCAACATTTATGAGAATTACTTAGTACTTGAATGGTTTTTTAGATAAAAAAAGAATGAAAGGTGCTGGGATTGTCTTGACTTGTACTGATCAGCAAGTGAAATAATTGGTCTGGTATTGGTCTGGTATTGCTTTATATGGTTCTTTAACATTCAAAGCTGTTGGAATTTGCACAATCACCTATAAGCATTTTTAGGTGATACAATGCATAACTACCAAAAACTGAAGTCGATGTTTTTGGCCTAGGTTGAATTATGTTCCACAATATTTCTACAAACATGACTCCTGCGTGTTGTTATACATCTATTGAGTTAGGTTTTGTGGCAATCACAAGAGCAAAATATCCACATATAAATAGCTCTAGATGGAGATGTAGAGCTCGTCTAAGTGAGTGAATAACCATTAACCAGTGATGTCGTAACCTGAGAATCTAATGCCTTCATATATCCTCGTCAGTTGGTGTTATTGGTGGCAGGGCATGCCATCACTGTAAATTTTGTGTGATTCAGGACCATTCTTGACTCTCGAGTACCAAATGGACTTTTAGTACACAATAATTACGTAAGGTCAATGTTTATGTTATCCTCCGAAGTCTGAACTATTGAACTATCAGATTCTGATTCCCTTAGTAAGTGTGTGTTGTTCGAATCTTGGAAGCCGTTACGGAGATATACATACTCCGCGCAGTCACATGTTTTTTTTTTTCCTTAAATTTTGTAGTTGAACAGTTTATTAAACTTAAGCAATACATTATTTTGGAGTTGTGATGTAGAGCTCATTAATTTTTTGAAGCGGTTAAAGGGTGACTCGAACCCCAACCTATTGGTTGGAGGTGAAACATCTTACCAACGGAGCTGCACTTCGTTGTCATGTAGAGCTCATTAATGTTATGCTTAATATTTCTGTCTGATTATAAAAATCTGTAGTAAGAAACTATGCATTATAGGGCATGCGTTTTGTGCTCCATGTAAGGTACTCGAATGGGAACATAGATGATGACATGATGCTATCCCATCTGATACATCATTCTTTAGCTGCTCTTACAATGTGGAGTGTTATTTTCCACTGACCAAACTTCCGCCTGCAACAATCATATTCCTAGCTAGTTGCCACATTCTTCGATCAGAAGATTGCTTGAATGTACTTCTTGAATAATGTGAAGTGATTCACTATGATAATAAAGGCTTATGCTATGCAATAATTTGTTGCATTGCAACAAAGTTCATAATTTACGGCTTTTTCCTTTTTAGTTAACTAATTATTGGGCCTGCCCTGTCTTATTTTAATACCTGGTATCTTTTATGCACTTGATATGTTGTGGGACTTAAATATCAGCTTTGTACATGTCATGTAACAGGAATGCATGTTTTGGTTACAATGTTTACCGGATTCTTAGTTGGATATGCATCTTTCAGAGCCTTGTTCAGCCACAATCCTGTATTGGTAACTTCTGCGAGAGCATCATAATCATGTTCATTACTTCTGATCATGCTCTGCCAGAGCATGAGTTGGCTTTCCATATTGTATCTCATTAATATTGGCTATTTCTGTAACAGAGCGCTGCTGGAGGCATAGTTGGATTGGTTGTGGCTATGATGGTTGAAACACTTCTTTTTATCATTAGATCTGAAAATCAAGAACTCCGTTCTAAATCTCCTCCCATGTCAACTTCTAAAATAAAGAAGAATCAATAGGACGCCGTTAGAAGTTTGTCGTTGTACTACTACGCTCAAGTTGTTTGTTCTTTTACTTGCAGAGAATTAGAGCACGATATGGTTTTCTTCCTGTAGTCCAATAAATTTTGTCTACTAGGATCTCTTTTTGAAGGAGGTCAGCTGAAATTGTACATTTATCTTGTGAAAATGATTATCTGTACGGACTGGGAATGTAAAATTTTATACATTGAGTGATATTTTTCTGTTAGAAGAAATTCCCGGCGATGAAGTTTAATTTTTATTGGTGCTGCACTAGCGTAGAGGATTTGTTATAGCGGAATTTTGTGTTGCACCGGTTTCTACTTAACAACAAGGCAACTGAAGTTCACACCTTGCGTTGTTTACCTAGTATTTTTTATTAGTAGGTCTGTAGGTGGTTTCTACATTATTGTTATTCTGTAGCTTCTTAGTTATAATACTGCCAAGTATAGTATACTGTATTACTAATTTGAAGTATGTGAATGTTGATGATGCGATGGGCCTTGTGTGTACAAATTATGCTTGGTCTTGACATTCTTGGATCTGTTGATGCTCTTGGAAGAATCAAATATGTTGATTTATCGCAAATAGTACATCGAATGGCACTGCAAAATGGCCAATGATGCAATTGCCACTGTTGCAACTTGCAGGAGTATCAACATCGGCTTGGGAATGCATCTAAAAAATCCCACTCTCCTCCCATTTCTATGCATCTAGTTTTGCGAGAAGCTTGAATGCCAACTTACATTTTGTATAGGTCATTATGCAACATACCGATTTTAGAAATATTTTGAATGCCAACTTACATTTTAGAAATATTATGTGCAAATTATTGGTAGTGTTGAAAGAAGAGAGACGTGTTAGTTGTTACTGAACTTGATTGGAATGTTATGGCATTGAAGTTGGGGAGTGCAATAATTGTACAAGTATGAAGTACAAACAAGTATGGGCTTGGTTGATAATAGTAACCATCTATCCACACATTGTTGAACAGCAACAAAATCATACTCCACGTTATGAAGGGTTCGGGGGAGTGTTCTGGACGGGACCTTGGGGACCAGACAGATGTTGCATCCTCGGTTGCTTCTTGAATCCGCATCTTATTTCATGTGATTCAAATGTGGGAATTTCATACTGGCCATATAAGACCCTCCATTTGGCATGTTCACGTGGGAAAGAAGGATAGATTGTCATATGACATTCATTCAATTTGGAATTTAATATTATCTTAGTTGGTCTCCCGAAAATTCAGATTATGATTTGAATAAGTCGTGATGTAATGACTCTAATCAAGGTGTATATTTTTGGTATTATATTATAATGTGACTTATAAGTAAATTTCACCTTTAAGTGATCAAATAATTAAGTCAATCTCACTAAATAAGACATTATTTTTACAGTCATTTCGGTGGTAGCTTAAAGCATAAGGTACTTTGTATGTCTTAAAAACAAATATTAAACTCGTGACCGTCTAATCACTAATCGATCGTGATCTGACCCTTTTGTGTAGACGTGGTTACGCATGACTTGGACCTCACACGTAACACTAGTATGATATTGACCGCTTTGTGCAGGAATTAATCCACACATTTATGCTTTTAGAATCACACAATACACCTCATCCTAGTTATATACCCTTCATCCTCTTATTTTTTAACCGATGCGGATAGTTGGTATTACACATTTTACACCCTTATATTGATCGACGACGTCCTTGTTGAGCCTTAGATGGGGTTATTCATGCCCCAGGACCAACCATCCACACCCCTCACAGGTTTGTGGACGGTCCCACTCTGATACCATTTTTAACGGACCGATCTCTAATCAATCGAGACCCGACCATTTCGGCCAATGCAGTTAGCTTGATATGGACCCTACATATGAGATTGTCTGATTTGAGCCATAATCTTTATTTCGGTATAACCAAAGAGCTTTTATGCTACCTGAGAATGAAGGTCTATTCGTTTTTCTTTGCCCATTTCATTCATAACAGATATGAAATGTTAAATATTATATTCTACCCCTTTAATTGTTCGACGTCCCTCATCGAGGCTTGGATGAGGGTGGCTATCTATTCACTGGTACCAAACCATCCGCACCCTTATAGGTCTAGGGACATCTCAGTTCTGATGTCAATTATAACGACTAGGCCATAATACTCATAAACTTTATCATAAATAACTTCATAAAATAATTTCGTATGGTCACAATCAAGAAAGCAGAGTGGAATTTGTAGTAAAACAGTATTCTATGGGCGCACGCAAGTGTATAAGAATTGATGTGGGGATGTTGCAAATTGTGCGGGATCACAAATTTCCTTAAAACGAAGGGAGATGTATCTTATGAATGGTGGACTATATTTTGTGGATCTGCGTTGCCAACTTGCCCCTAAATTTCTGGACAATCAAATTTAGTTTTGCTTGTTTCTGCCCACTTGTTTGTAGGCAGCCCCAGTTTATATTTTCCTTTCTACTATATTATTATACTACCATACTGTTAATGTTATGCACATGGTTTTCAGAGAGACGGATTTCGTATAGGAGGAGCAACAATATGCCAATTTATGTTTTCAAGCGGTATCTGACGCTAATTCTATTATGCACTATCAATTTATCATCAAGTTGTGAAACCATGTCCAGGTCGGTGAGTCCTCATCATGAACTTCAGAACCAAGCTATAAATTAAATCTCGAATTTTCAAAATAGAAAGTTTAGAAACATTTATAGGCATATTGATATATTTATTTAAAACATTCCTGTAATAATTTAAAAAATAAAGGAATTGATTGTAATATAATTAACCGGTTGTTTGACATGGAATTGGGGTTGAATTATCTCAATTCGAATTGAAAATCGGTGTGATTTTTTGTAATATTTTAAATTCATTTTTAACTTTAGTCTTATACTAAACATTCCCAAAAAAAAAAGGTGAAGTACGAAGTATTTAAAATAGTTTCAGATTCCAATTTCATTTCATCTCCGTATAATATCTATTTTATAGATGTCCAATATAGTGATTTTACTAAAATATTAAAAGAGTAAAGTTTAATAATCACATATGTGAATAGTATATTGAATTCGTGGAGGTTTAAACTGTAAAGTATTGAAGGCAATGTTACATCAACGGACATATAGACAGTGGATATAATGCTGAGTTATTTATGTGAGTTGGCAGCTGGATTAAGTTGTTGAAGCAGCTGAGAGCGTGAGTTCACATGGGTTGGGTGATGTGTCGTTCACTGGTTGGCTTGTGACACGTGATGATATGCGTATGATGTCATATATAGCATGTATATTAAAGACTGGAAGGCTTCTACAATGAGAGAGTTAGTTAGTATCCTAACAAAATTTGTTAACTTCTTTATTCAAGCTTCTGAAAACATTTTTCTCTGAGATATCAATTGGTTCTCTGTAAATCTCCATTGTTAAAGTGTTCTTGTATCACTGTAATCGAATTGATCAATAATAGAATCTCTAATTACTCCTGTGGACGTAGATATTTGTTGAACCACATAAAACCTCGTGTTTGTGAGTTGTTTGATTCGTTGTTAGATTGATTGTTCATGTGATCGTTGTCTCAACTATTAGAGGAACGTCGTAGAGTTGATTGTCATTGTGTTTAGTGATTTGTTGATTGAGCTCAACGTAACAATTGGCGCATCTGTGGGAAGAGGAAGACGATCAATTTAGGAGAAACGTTTATGACTTCGATGGAAAAATTCGAAATTGAGAAATTGTCAGACAAGGTGGATTTCACACTGTGGAAGGTGAAGATGGAAGCTCTTTTGAAGCAACAAGGTTTGAATCATGCTCTGCTCGGAGATGAAGGTTTTTCCAAGACATTGATGAAGCTGAGAAGTGCATCATTGGAAAGGCTCGTAGCACGGTGATTCTCTCCTTGAGTGATGCTACTCTGAGAGGGGTTATTAAAAAGAAAACTTCTAAAGGTTTTTGGGACAAGTTTGAGTCTCTATATCACAAGAAGACTCCTGCAAGCAAGATGCGGATGAAACAGAGGTTCTTCACGTATAGAATGAGACCTGATCGGCCCGTTCAAGATCATCTTGATGAGTTCAATAAGCTATGCTTGGAGCTGGAAGCTTTGGACATCATGGTCTAAGATGATGATAAAGCAGTTATCTTGTTGAGCTCATTGACTAAGAGTTATGAGCACTTCATTGACTCAATTGTCATGACTAAGTCGTATGATCTGAAGGCATCTGATTGGGAGAAGGCCTTGAGGGATAAACTGGATCAAAAAAATCCATGTAGCCTACCTGCTGAGACATTGGTTGAAAGCCTAAGTGTGAAGAATGCTTGGAACAGGAACCAAGCTAACCAAGCTAACAAAGGGAAGAAAGTCAAAGCTCAAAAGGATCACATATCAGGTGTTTGTGAAAATGTTGAGAAGAGGAAATGCTTCCACTGCAAGAAGGTTGGATACCTGAAGAAGCATTGTTTTATCTTGAAGAGAGAAAGGACAAATCCAAGAGCACAAGTTCAAGGTGGAGCCAATATGGCTGATGTTGGAGAAACACCAAACATCTACAATGATGTTGAGGTACTATCTATAACCAATACTTCATGTGGTTTATCTTGGATTATGGATTATTGATGTTCTTTTCATATATGTTATATAAGTGAATGGTTTGATACTTTGAGGCATGTGTTCCTTGGTAACGTTATGCTTGGGGATGATCGTTTGCGTGTTATTATAGGGATTGGTAACATCATAATCAAGATGCATGATGGGGTTGATAGAGTACTGACATATGTAAGGTTCACACTTGACCTTAGGAGGAATTTGATATCACAAGGCATTTTAGATAAGAAAGGTTACAAGTATGAGTCTGAACATGGTGTCATGACAGTGAACAGGGGGAATACACCTATGATAAAAGCAGATCTCATGAATGGTTTGTACTATTTGAAGGGAGAAGTGGTGACTAGTACTAGAACAACTTCTGTTGCTGTGACTGTTAGCATAACTGTTACTTCAACACTGGATAAAACTTAGCTTCAGCATGGGAGATTGGCTCATATAAGTGAGGACTTTTTTCATAGAGAAGGCACACAAATCAAGTTATGAAACTGGGAAGCATACAAATAGAGATCCACTTGATTATGTACACTCTGACTTATGGGGGCCTTCAAGGACTGAGACTATGAGTAGGGGAAAGTATTACATGGTTGTAATTGATGATTACTCTAGGAAGGTCTGGCGGATGGTGCTGAAAAGCAAGGATGAGGCATTCTCAAAGTTCAAGGAGTGGTTGATTCAGGTTGAGAATCAAACATGGAGAAGATTGAAGTATCTCAAAACTGACAATGGCTTGGAGTATTTGTCGGGAGAATTCAATGGATTCTGCAAAGAGAAAGCGATCATTAGGCACAAAACAATACATGGCACTCCACAACATAGTGGAGTTGCTGAGAGGTATAACAGAACTATATTGGATAGAGTAGGGTGCATGCTCATCAGTTCTGGGTTACCTAAAAGGTTCTGGGGAGAGGCTGCAAACGCTGCATGCTATGTGATCAATAGAAGTCCTAAGGAAGTGTGGTCTGGATATGTTCCCAGGCTAGATCACTTGAAGGTGTTTTTTTGCTTAGGCCTGGTTCACACTAGACAAGACAAGCTAGATGTCAGGGCACTGAGGTGTGTGTTCTTGGGTTACCCAACCGGGGTTAAAGGATACAAGTTGTGGAAATTGATCAGAATAAGTGTATTCTTAGCAGGGATGTGATTTTCAATGAGAAGGTGATGCCACTCAAAACTCAAAGCTCACAAGTACATAATTCTTCTAGTACGGATGATGATCTTGATGGATTCAACATTGAGGCGGAGCTTGAAACTGATACTCAGGTGGTTGACACTAGTGCTGGCATGAGACCGAGGATGTATCAGACAATGTTGGTACAACAGTGGATACAATTGTTGATGAAACATTGACAGACATGGCAAGGAGAACTAGAAGACATGCACCATAACTGTATGGTTTTGGGAGAATAGGAAATCCTATATGGTGTCTTATGCTCTCAGTGTTACTGAGGTGTATGTTACGCTGAACCAAACAACTATATTTAATTTGTCACTTGTCAAGAGAAGTATTTGTGGTTGAATGTTATATAGGTTGAACTGGATCCTCTGTACAAGAATGAAACCTGGGATATTGTCAATGTACCTAAGAACACCAAGTTGGTAGGGTGCAAGTGGATATTTTTAAGAAGAAGGATGAATCTGCAATAGGAGGACTAGTGAGGTTCAAGGCAAGGTTGGTAGCCAAATGCTTTACACCGAGAGAAGGCATAGATTACTCAGGAATCTTTTCTCATGTGGTGAAGCACACTCCAATCAGAATATTATTGTCTATTGTGACTCGGAATGGATTCTATCTACAACAAATGGATGTAAAAACTGCATTCTAACATGAAAATCTGGAAGAACAAATCTTTATGAAAGTGCCAGATGGAGTGGAGTTGAAGAATGTTGATCCCAAGGCATGCTTGCTCAAGAAATCATTGTATGGTTTAAAGCAATCTCCTAGGCAGTGGTACAAGATGTTTGATGTCTTCATGTTATCTGTGGGGTTTAAGAGAAGCAGTTATGATAGTTGTATTTACCAAAATGGAAATGGTAATACATCAATGCTATACCTATTGTTGTATGTTGATGATATTTTGATTGCTGGTAAATCAAGAAGATGATTGAATGGGTGAAGACAAGACTGAACAAGGAGTTTGAGATGAAGGATTTGGGATTTCCAAAGAGGATACTTGGTATGGATATACGGCATAAGTGAAGATCAACAAGTGACTACTCTTACTCAGTAGAGTTGATTGTCATTGTGTTTTGTTGAGGTAAAAGCCCCAACCCTCGGGTATAACAAAAACTATCTAAGTCCACTAAATTAGGATCTTCAAGCAAAGGTATTCTTCAACTTCAAGATCAACTGCCTAGGATATAACCCTGCACAAATGACTAGGGTGGGGGGGGGGGGGTTTAGAGCCTTTAGATTCGACTTGTCTTGGATCAAGCTAGATGTGAGACTTTACTCGAGAGTGATTATGAGTCTACTATGTATAAGAGAAGGTCTAAAGCTTATAGTAAAGTGATCTGGGTTTCCAAGTTTTGGGTGCCTCTTGCCTGAACGGTTCCTTAGCTCTTTTCTGTCCGGCTCTAATAGGGACGTTCCTTTGGAACTCCACCCCATATAAGACATGATCACAAATGTCTTCCAGCTGCCTCTCATTCAAAATCTCCTCTTCGGATAGTTTCTTCTGAAGATCATGATTGATGGTGTTGGCATACAGGTGACGGACCCGTTCCTTTAATGTTATGCGCCTCCACTTGTTGACCTCCGAATTAAACCTATACAGGTTGTTCTGAAGATCTTCGTTCTCGGATTGAATCATACCGGCTAAGTGTTCCACTGATCTCTTCCTTCTCTTAGATTTTTGGAATCTCTTCAAAAAGAGTGCGGACACGTCATCAAAAGACTTGATGGATCCGGATGGCAAGCTTGTCCACCAGTCCATTGCTTCTCCGAAGAGAGTAGTAGATAAATTAAGTGCCTTGAGATTATCATTTAACCCGTTAGTGTCCATCTTGGATTCGTAACGAGTAAGATGTGATGCCGGACAACTGTCTCCATAATAGCGTTTCAAATTCGGAATGGTACACTCCAGAGGCTTTTTCTCTCTTCGGATTTCAATGTTCAATGGATTTGGGACTCTTGTGGTCATCTTCTCTTTAGCATTCACCATTTTGCTGAGTTTGGCAATTTCAGTTTCCAAGGCCTCTTGTTGGATAAATATTTGTTCGGGTGTCAGCCTCTCTCCCGTCCTCGAATCTAAGATGGTTCCGGGTACCTGCTCCTTGGATTTGAGATTATCCGGTTTGCCCTGGCTGGTTCGGCTCTAGCCCTTACATGACTTCTTTCTTGTTGTTCTCGGGAGTTGGTTATTTGATTGATCACGTGGCGGAGGTCATTATCTCGAATGACTTCCCCAATCCTTTCCCTTATTGGTCTCCTTTCAAGCCTCGATTGTGCAGGCTCGGCTTGCTCATGAACAGGTTGAGGAGGTGTTGGCTGGACATTGTTCGAACCTAGGCATCCTTGGATGACATTCAGTAGCAATCCAAACTGGTTATCGTTCATTCCAAATTAGTAAGGAGAAATGAAAGTTCCATTTGGCAGAGTGAAGTTTTTCCCCACTGGTGGTCCGTGCGCTCCTGACGGGGGAGGCTGTTGGGTAGGAGGGGACTGATCCCTTGTGGTGATGTCCTGAGGAGCCTCCTGCGAAGAAGCAATTTCCGTATGCCCGTCACTGGGACGGCTCCTTCCCGTTCGGGTGGTGCTCCGAGCAAGTGAGCTTGTTGATTTACCTTGAGAAGTGCGCCATATTTATAGAGATTAATTTCCATTTAAGGATAGACCTCTTGAATTGTGTTAAATGTAGGGCTAATATTAAGCCAACAAGGCTTAATTAAGCCCATGGACCATAGTATTGTCATAACACATATATCATTTGGGCCTTAAGGCTAGATTAGTCATTTTGTAGGATCTTTGAGGGCATCGTCGTCCTCTCGGTTGAGAAGACATCCGATGGTAATGTTCCAGGCTATGGCGTCCGGAACTGGTCGTGCCCTCTCCTACTGACATGCTATGATTTGCCACACTTGGTTCTCTTTAGGTTCAGATGTAGACTCATATGTGTTTGTGGTCCGGACCTGCCTCCTATCGGATGTAGCACTTTGGTCCGGATATCCTTATCACGGTATTCTTGTATGTTTTGGCATGTCTTGACCTCGAATGGCCTTCAGCTCGGATCTTGTGCACGGAGCCTCGAGGCCTTGTCCTTGTAATACCATGATGTCTTATGATTCATTCGTAAAACATCCAAATAACGGATTGGACATATTTCCGTATCAACATATTTAGTGATCTGTTGATTTAGCTAAACGAAACAACATAAGTTTATTTGGATAAAAATTGGAGCCAAAATTTCTCAATTCTCATAACTTTTTTTTTTTTTTAAAAAGTACTACTTAGAATTGAAAAAAATAAGAATTTAGTTTGTAGGGAAACACACTATATCACCTCTTATGCTTTTATAGTTCTTATTAATCATTTCTCTTTACATCATTAATAATTAATTTCCGTATTTTATCTCTTAAATCTTCCATATTAAACCATAAACTACTCTTTTTTCTTAAAACCATCTGAAAATAAAGTCGTGAAGATTCGGGCCGATCGATCACCAGATTGGTTGAATCACTTTAATTATTTATCAAATCTTGTTGACCAGATTGATTGAATCAGTCGATCATATCCGTACGATCAGAAAAGTATTTTGTCGTAAAGCGGCCACGTGGCCGGGGCATGATAATGTGTCACGGTTTCGACGTGAACCACCTTCACTATTCCACCTTCCAAGCAACATGTATTTCTCAGTCTTCTCTACATAAGCAAACAACAACCGCCCAATGTAATTGCTTCTAAACAACTCCACTCTATATTCTAACGAATTATACACCGTTCTTTAATAAAAAGTTTACTCCGTAGTGATAATTTAAGAGAAATAGAAATTATTTATGAACATTTGAAATACAACTTATAATTCTTCATATAATTAGATTTCATTTGTAAATTGGCACAATAAACCAGATAATATAGAGCTAACTTATCAGATAATTAATTTATTAAAATTTTTTATAAAAAATTAAATCCAAAATTTTCTCTTTTTTTAATTTCTCATTGATATATGTTTAGGCGACTAATCAAGTCGAGCATCGTCCGTTCTTTTTTTGAAAAGACTCCCAATGGTTTTTTAAATTCTTTGGTGGAGATTTTAGACAAATATTACCCGTCACACCTAAGGGTAGTAGGCAGGATATAGTAGACTATTCAATTTCCTCATCTCGAAAGATTTGGGACTGTGCTGAAACTACCTAAGAAAATGCATCTACATGTATTTTCAAAGTGTTTTTTTATTAATTATATTTATAATTCCGTTTCATACTTTAAATAGTATACGGTATTAGCATATTTTATGTTATAATTTATCTTACTATTTAACATGAGCTTCATTACCTGTAGTCTGGAGCCTCTTCAAATGTCATTAGGTCAATCGGGGATTTTGTCGATTGACTATCGAAAGTTGGGAATAGTGATGTTGGCGGTGATAATGATGGAGAGGTTCAGATCAAATTGCCCAAGGACATTTTGATTCGTTCTAGTGACCCAGCTATTGCATATGTAGTAAAGAGTACGTACCCAATATTGTTGGACAATGTTACGGTACATTCAAGATCGAGCTATACTTCCACCAACTAATGAGATTGTGATCAATGATTACATAATGTCACCGTTGCCTGGAGATTCAAAGTTGTTCATGAGCACGTATAGCATATGTCCTGACGAGGACGATGTGGTTAATAGAGAATATGTTTATTCGGTTGAGTTTGTGAACACAATTAAGACATATTGGATACCAATCACATCATTCTTCTAAAAGAAGGTTGACCGATCATGCTCCTTAGGAACATCGAGCAGGCACAGGAGCTACGTAATGGAACTCGATTGATTGTCATGCAGATTGGCTCACATGTGATTCGGGCGAAGATGACACATGAAAAGAATATTGGGAAGAAACTTTGCAGACCTTGAATGGTAATGAGCCCATCATATCTAACTAAGTGTCCTATTAGATTTCAAAGGAGACCGTTTTTCATTTTAGTTTGTTATGCGATGACAGTCAACAAGAGCTAAGGTCAGTCATTAGCTCACGTGGGACTCTTCATTCCAAAGTATGTTTTCTACCATGAACAATAAAATGTTGCATATTCAAGGGTCACGCATAGAAAATGCCTGAAGGTTTTAGCATTGGATGAGGATCGTAATCCAACTGATACGACTACCAATGTTGTCTACAAGAAAATATTTAGAAACCTACGAGGTACGTACTTATTTATCCATTATAATGGTCTATGTAAATCTACATGCCTTTACACTCACTAACACTTTTTCGTCTTCTGTTTTGCAGACAATGGACGTGGTTGTTTTTATCCATTGAGAAACAATAGATTTCGTCTTTGTAATTTTGTTTATTTATGTATTGTAACTTTGAATATTCCTTCTTATTAATTCTTGAATGAATTATTTTATTAATTAGTTTGCTTATTAAAAGTTGAATATGTCGTGGCAACGCCACGAGTCAGTACTAGTTATATTGATAAAGTTGTAAGTGGATGATAAAGTAAGAGAGAGATTGAATAAATTGAAAAGGATAAGTAATAAAAAATTAGTTGGTGGAGTGAAAATTTTCATTAATAGTATTAGGAAGTTTCTAATGTAACACAAAAAAAAGATAGTTAGGAATTTATTAAAAAACGGAGGGAGTATTTGTTAGTGGTGGGGTAACTTCCTTTTTTTAATAATATATGAAGTTATGTGGGACGGATAAAAATGGCAAATGTATGAAATTCTGCGGGACGATGGAAGTACGTTAGATCCATGGGATTAACAAATTATACGTGTATTTTGCTACGGTGGAGTAATATGCATGAGTCGTCTTGCAAGAGACCTTTACATTTTAGAGAGTCTCGAAAGTCCCCTTCAAATGGTAAAATTAGACAATTATACATTTTTTCACAACTTGACTTTAAATGATTTTTCGCAGATATTTTAACCCGGATTCATTTAAAACGGATCAAGTAAAAACTAGACAATATAATGTAAAAACTAAATAATGTAAAATTTAATATTATGTAAAAACTAGAGAATTCTTTTTATAAACTAGATAATATAATGTAAAAATTAGACACTATAAACTACACCGAATGAAATTTATATACAAGTAATAAAACAAAACAAGATCATTTATAAAACTAGATAATATAGTTACAAAACTGGTAATATGTTATAAAATTTAAACAATACATACTAAAAATTAGACGGTTCAAAATAAATACACAACATAAAGATATTTTATAACATGAAAAACAAGATAAATATTGGTAAAAACTAAAACGCATATTATTTATATAAAAACAAATTATATGTGTTAAAAATTAGGGGGTCTCTCCGGACTCTTCAAATATAAGAGGACTTTTATGATACTTAGTAAATATCGTCAAATCGGTTGTAAATTGTAACACAGAGAACAACTAATAACTTAATACTAAGTCTCATAAAATTCTTATTCCCTCAATCCCATCAAACTTCATACATTAGGGTTTGTGTGTAGGTTTATGCGAAAAGTTGAAGTAATGATAGAAAATGAAGAAGGTGGGGATAAATGTACTCTTAGTTGTAAAATGTGTAATTTTTGTGTAAGTTGAGATTGTTTATTATTTGTTAGTGGTGGGGTTATTTCATTTTTTAGTAGTGTATGAAGTTTGGTGGGACGGCTAAAAATGACAAATATATGAAGTTTACCGGGACGGATGGAGTACTACATTTTGAGAGTCCAGAGAGACCCCCTCATTTTTAACACATAATGTCTAGTATTTATATAATTATCATGTGTCTTAGCTTTTAACACATAATGTCTAGTATTTATATAATTATCATGTGTCTTAGCTTTTAACACATATGGTTAGATTTTACCAATATTCGTTTAGTTTGTCATGTAATATCTTTTTGTTGTGCATGTGTGTTGAACTTTTTAATTTTTAGTATGTATTATCTAGTTTTTACTACATATTGTCTAGTTTTGTAATTGTATTGTCTATATTATAAATGATCTTGTTTAATTTTATTACTTGTACAGAAATTTCAATCAGTGTAACACAATTGTCTATATTATCTTTTTTACATTATATTATCTAGTTTATAAAAAAAATTCTCTATTTTCTACATTAAATTTACACTTTTATTTAATTTTTATATTATATTGTCTAGCTTTTACTTAATTCATTTTTAATAAATTCAGGTTAAAAAATTCGGGGGAAATCATCATAAGTCAAATTGAATAAAGATGTATAATTATCTAATATAATCATTTAAAGGAAACTTCCCCGACTCTCATATATGGGCTCATAACTTAAACCAGTTCTAGCGACTCCGTAGCCGGAGCATCGATCGATATCGACCTTGTCACGTGCACATTTGTACGTGTCCTCCGATCACTCTAACTCAAGTCAACTTGCTACTAAATTTCCCTTAAATCCCACATTACCCCTCACCTTTATATAAGACCTAACCTTTCCCTCTCTCTTCATCATCAACCAACTTCCTCTTCTCCTTCTACACCAACAAAATTCAAATTCAATCCAATTCAATGGAAGCAGTGCTTTACAGAACCGGATCCGGTTCAATAGCAACCAAACTACCCGCTTCCCCTCGTGTTCCCAATTCACCCAACAACATCACCTCTCTGCACCTCAACGAAATCGGCCGTCGTAGGATCCGCCGGTCCTCTTCCGACTCCGACATTACAATCCGATGCCAATCCACTTTGATCAAGCAGCGATCTAGATCATTTCATCAACTTCCGCCTCTCATACCTGAGGAGGAGGATACTTTCGGTAGTGATGGAAATGGATTCTCCTGTTTTCCTGGTGGCGGTATGAATAACAACCGGAGGACTTCCGGCGGTGGAAGAGGTGGTGATAGCAGCGGTGATCGGTGTGATATTGGGGCTTATTATGAGAGGATGTTGAAGTCCGATCCGATGAACTCTTTGCTTCTCACTAACTACGGCAAATACTTGCACGAGGTAGTTATCTTATCTGTTTAGCACGAGCTTATCAGTTGGATTTATTTTATAAGTGAAAATTAACCAGCTACTAATGGACTTATGAATAAGTTTTGCTAACCATAGTTTATGATTGTCTGTTTATTGTCATCTGAACTGAAATTTTGATGGATCAAAATTATAAGCAATTATTCGATTAATCTCGTTCGAATTCAAATTGGATTTTGATTGGATTTTTGTAATATGAATGAATAGGTGGAGGGAAATTTTGTGAAGGCAGAAGAGTGCTACGGGAGAGCGATTTTGGCGAGTCCTGGAGATGGGCAAGTGCTTTCCTTGTACGGGAAACTGATTTGGGAGAGTCAAAGAGATGGGAGCAGAGCCGAATCATATTTCAACCAAGCTATTCAAGTTGCTCCGCACGATAGGTACGTGTTATATGTAGTCAATCATCTCATAATCTAGGTTTCGGAGTTCTCAGATTTCATGTTTATTTCATCTTGGTGAACCAAAAATAGCGTTGTTTTGTATGATTTTAAACGATGTAACGAATGAATCATATCTCCCGCCAAAAAAAATGTAGTGTACGTATAGTCTGATAATAATAACTTGAAAATGTGCAGTTCGGTTTTGGGATCGTATGCTCATTTCCTATGGGAAGTGGAGGATGACGAGGAGGAGGAAGAGTTAGGAACATATTCGGCAATGGGACAAGTGATATCTACTGCAGCAATGGTAGAGGCTTTTTGAAGCTTGATGCTAGCTGCTTCTAATTACTAATACTACTACTGCTGCTACTAATAAGTGAAGGATTTCGCCATGGATAGGAAATCCTGAGATAACTGAGACCTGATATGCTTCACTAGATGTTGATTTTGCTTTAACTATACTACACTTACGATATAGTACTAGCGCTAAGATCTGAGTGCTCTATGAGAAGCATGAATCTGGCTAGTCAATAAGGCAAATGTTATGCCAGCTGAGAGTAGAGGATCCAACGACTTTTGTACATTTTGCCTTTTCTAATCCATCTTCGACTTCTTTGTAAACTAATTTTCTGGAACTCAATTTCATCCTGCTCAGGTTTCATTACATGTTACAGTGATAATTGATTGATCTGTGCATTTACGTAAAGATGGAGTATCAATTTTGCATTTTTACTTCGAATTTTCATTGCCAACCTTAGTACGTTACTTACAATACATTACAGCTAAGCTTTCGACCATCTCTCAACAATCAACATCAATCAAAGCTTATTTTGCTTTTCTAAGATTAAATTTCTCCCTTTTCATTTCTGTTTATCTCAAAATCTCTAACATGCAGTATTGCAGTTCATCAAATCGCAGGGGGAGTTTATCAAGACAGAAAAAAAAAAAAAAGTTGGGGCAAGAAAACTTAGACTTGGTCATTCAACATAGCTTGTGTTTTCTTTAAGCACCATCATCTAGTGTGGGAAACTAGACAGATGCCTCGGAGGGTGGAAGATGCTCAAATTAAATGCAGTTGAATCGTACTGAGGGGTGTATATCGAAACCAAATTGAATTTGAGAGCTTATCAAATATTTGTTCGTTAAGAATTTTAGTGTTCGTGTTCGTCAAACAACTAATTAACTTGTTCATGCTCAGTTCGTTAAGGTT
The DNA here is from genome assembly GCA_036897095.1 of Plantago elongata. NCBI lineage: Eukaryota > Viridiplantae > Streptophyta > Magnoliopsida > Lamiales > Plantaginaceae > Plantago > Plantago elongata. The sequence goes on from JAYMSP010002411.1 coordinate 22,390, forward strand.
TTCGTTTGTTCGTTTGTGTTCGTGAAGCTTTTGTTCGTGAATAATTTTGTTCGTGTGTTCGTTAATGTTGTATTCGCGAACAATTTATTAGTTCTTAGAACCCAAAAAATAAAAGTAAAATTATTACAAAAAATAAAATGAAAGGTCCCTAAAAATTATATTTTAAGGCAAATATAATGATCCCATAAAATGTCATACATTCATCCTACCAATAATATGAATTAAGACGAATTACAGTATACAACTATGAAAAATGGAGTAAAATGTATTATTGTATTATATTACTTACTATATTATATAAATAAAAATATTGTGTTCATGCTCACTAACAATTTACGAACTATTGAATAATAAATATTGTATTCGTGTTTGTTTGTTAACGAATGTATTTGTGAACAGTTCGAACAAGTGAATATATCAAATACAAATGGAGTGTTGATTGAAATTTTTGTAATATTTTCACGAATGATTGATTCGCTAAACACCTCTAATCATTGAAGCAAATGGAGCAGCTCGTCTTTTTTTTTTTTTGTAAATAAGAAAGGAAGTGGACATATCTTATTTGATTTCCAACTTTATCAAATGTTTAAAATGTTTATACCTAGTTTGTTAATCTCGAGTTTGTCATCGTAATGTTTAGTTTATACATAAGTAAGACTTTGTTTTATTTGTCTTCGAATTATTTTAATTTAGTTCAATTTAACTCTACTTAATTATATTTCATATCATTTGAAGATAATGTAGCCCAAAGACTCGAAAATATAACACATTGGGTGTCAACACTCGGAGGAATATGTTACTTTGGTTTTTCATTTCTACCTCAATTGTCAACTACACATTACAATGTAAATAACTTATGCATAACCTAAATTTTGAATAACCTGCATATGTTACTGCCTCCAGGTCAAAGTTTGTTTTACTGTTGTTATTTCATTCGCCTTGAATTTTAAACAATTACATTCGAATATTTTTAACTCTACTTCTAAGTACACGGGTGGGCATTAGTTTTGGAGTATGGATGCATGATGGACGTTTTGTGCACAATAAGCTGGTGGTGGAGCAACACTTGGCCCATCAGTGCACCGAAGCATACACCATCCGAGCAGCAGTTCATTGGGTTGTTCTCCAAAGATTTGACCGAGTTCATATCTTTTATGACTGTAGTTTTGTAGTTACTTCGTTTAATATCTTTTAGATTTTCATTTTTATGTAGTTGAACCAGTTTTGTCGGATATACAGACTTTAGCTAGTTCTTTAATTCTTTTAGCCTAGAGTTTATGTTGCGGTGTGAGAACTTACTAGCTCATAAACTAACATGTCGTGCAGTTAGATAGGCTATCTTGATTTTTGTACAGTTTACTTTTTATCTTAACTAGTATTAATTCGTGACGATGTCACGGTATAGTTTACTTTAATAATTAATATAAAAGAAGGATAAAGTAATTACAACAAAGTTGTGTAATGAAGACCAAAATGCATGACTTATGTAAAAGAAGGAAACCAAACGATACATAGAACTCCTGAGGTTACATAACACTTCTGTGTACACAACGCTGGTTGTCATGTTCGTTGGTTTCCCTTCTTGGATCAATACCTTCAAATCATTTTTACTTTAACTATTCCGTGATGATGTTACAATACAGTTTACTTTTTAATAATAAATATAAAGAGGAAGACAAAATAAATTAATCGAACAAATAATATAATTACGTGTAAATAATGTTTATCATGAACCCGTGATATGAGTAGTCATTCTTTATCCAATACTATATCACTAAATTTCTTTTTAAGCTATTTATACAAAATGTGAGAAAAACACGGCACGTCTTGACGAATATACTTTTATAAAAGTGTACAACACAATTAATATGGTTGGTTCCCAACAACCCTCTCAAGGTGGTATGTGGACTCATTATTATACAAGCATAGTTCCATATGTTACGATTTATTTTTTTCACTCCCACCCAAACTCGTACATAGATAGAGAAAATAAAGTTTCCTCCGCGTAAAGATTATCTTCTAGAAGCTCCCCCCCCCCCCCCCCCCCCCTCCGGGCAAAGAAACCAGGGGGTTT
>JAYMSP010002412.1:0-24460 GCA_036897095.1 Plantago elongata
AGTTAGAGAGCTTGAGAGAATATGTGCTTGATATGATAGTATGAGCGTAGTTCGTGTGTAGTTCAGCGTGTATTTCTCAGCTTCTAAGCGTTGATATTTATAGATGATTTTGAGATTCGTTCGAATACTATCCGTTTGACCTTCTCAGAAATCAATCCGTTGATATCTCGAAATAAGTACTCAGAAGTCATTATCTCGTTTTTCCAGAGGGCTTTCTGGAATCGACTTTTCAATCGGTGTAATTAATACACTGTACTATTTCTTTTGTCTTGTAGTGTCAACGAAAACATGTGCCTTCAGAACATGCATGCTCCTTGTCTCAGAGTGACAACGCTTTCAAAGAGGAGTAATATGCAAAAGCATTATACAAGGCTTTCTTAATGTGTCTTTTCTGAGGGGACTAATCCCTTGAATCTTCATTAAACTTGTGCAATCTTCAAATCTTCGATTAAACTCCATTGCTAGGATCCTTCTTCACGGCCATCTTCGAAACATAAAAATTACATTCAGAGACCTAAACAATCATATACAAGTTTAACTAGACTAACATACTAAGTAATTTTCTCTTTACAATGTTCAAGTGAACCGAGAGTACTAGTCACCTTTATGTATTAAAGATAAATTATATTCCTAACATAATTTTTGTAGTATTGGTTGTTTATGGTCAATAACTAAAGATGGGCCGTGTATAGATGGGCCGTGTATTGGTGATTGGTGCCTACCATCGAAAAATCCTCCCGCTCAATGAGTAATTTGTTAATTTTTATGTACAAAGCACTAGTTTGGTGTGAAAATACAACGTTATTATATATAGTGGTTTTTATTGATGCACCATATATTATCAATATAATAATATATCGTCTAGAGACGGATCTGAGTAAAGTGTACGTGATGCCTAAAACAATGATATTGAGTACGAAAAATTACGTATACACTACCTTTGCAATTGGTGTACAAAACAAATTCATCATTAGATTTAAAACAATATATTACACATGCCCCGTCCTGTTGACCAAACTTCTCACATCATTTCTCTCTCAAAGTACATAATTTCATTCCAAATAAATTTAAAAATGGTAAAATAATAAAAGTTCGAAACATTAATAAAGAAGTTAGATAAAATAGCTAGAAAACCCTTCCTAATCCTATTTCATCCTGTTTTTAGTTTGGTATCATATTGTATTAGTCCACTTTTCTTTTGTAATTTTGTAAGGCTACCCTTATTTTTTAGGGTTTGATGTTTTCAGAGGTAAAAGCAATATTGACAATTTGAAAAAAACAGAGTCAATAAACAAGATCATATGGCACACTACCCAGCAAAAAAAAAAAAATCTTTTCATTCAAAAAAAAATTATTCTGGAAAGAATTGGAGTGCTAACCTTGTCATGCAGATTTAAAAACATAATTAAGATATCTACAGAAAAAAGTTGAGTGAAAAAAGTAGTCAAGTTTTGTATGTTCTTTTTGTTTTTCATCTTGGTTTTTTGTATGGTTATAGATATCATTGTTCTATTCTGTTTCAGTTTGGTTTAGTCTGGCAGCTTGTCTGTATGATTACGCATTTCTGGACAGGCTTTTAGAATTTAAGTTTCAGGATTTGGTATCCTAGATTTACTGGAATGATAGTGCAGCAGATTTCTTATTGGTTCTCACAGAAGATGGAGGCATTTTCAAAGAGTAGGGCTAGGAGATTGTTTCAAGAGTGTATCAAAGATGCAAATTATGAGTTTGTTGTGTCAGTAGAAGGCTTAGGCACCGGCAGCTTGTGGGACATTTGGTTTTCGGGGAACATCAACTTTTTTCAGGTTTTTGCAGATTGTATTTGTGATCCTTGGGTGTTAGACTATGCACTATTAGGGTGTTTAATTTTCCTATTATTGTCTGTATTATTTAGAATTTAGCTTTCCGGTTTGTGTTCTTCAACTGGTCCCCTGTTTTTTACTCGGGGTCTTATTGACCTCCTTGACTCTCTTTCTCTTATGCAATAATATCCCCCTCTCCCTCAAGCTAATTATGATAAATCTTCATAGGAACGTCTTCTATTCAAGTAGTTCTCCACATAATAGGTATCTCCCCCAACTCAGGTGTATTTTACCATTGACTCTTGGCCTTGTTAATTTCGCAAGGTTATGCTAGACGACCTGGAGAATTCACAATATTTATCATTATTATTTAAGGGTTGAGTGCCTTTTTCTTGAAAAAAAGAAAGAAAAAAGAGAATAGAGAAGATAGATTTAAGAAAGTTATATGAAATATGAAGATAAGTTATGCAATTAGAGAAACTACAAGGTGGTGATTTCAATCAAGTTGATTAGCACGGAATTGCGGTTCACTGGAGTTAATCACGTGAGTGTCTCACTCACTTAGTTCAAGAACAAATAGTATTAGTGGAGTCGTCAATTCCTATAAACTACGGCAAACAAATTAATCGGGCTACAATAATTTGCAACAAAATGTTATATAATCCATGGACGAAAACATATTTTTTTAAAGAGCAAGTTATACGATCAGTGATTTTGTTTTTAAATCATCAAATTAACACAACCAGATTAATTGTTTAAATTAAATAGCACAATGATTAATCCTGATGCATGACAGATCGCAAAATTCCTGACTAATCATACTTGTGTCCATCACCACCCCATAGTGGGGTGTTTAGCAACTCCTAGTCATGGAAGAGAGCTAATCACATATTCTCAAGATAAAGTTGAATTAAATAAAGTTGATACAGTTTACCAATGGTTGTCACGTCCAGTGAAGCTGAAGAACTTTGAATATAATTCAACAGTATAGCTTGCTAAATACGAATCCCGATTGCACAAAGTAATCTTTAATATAAAAATATAACCAAGGTTTGGGTCACAAATCGAACTTTGCTTTTATCTATTTTCTCCCTCTAGAAACTATTTTAGAGTTGGGAGAGTATGAAAAGTATGTTTACAATTGAACACTAGCGCTTATTATCTAGAGAATGAAGTTACGTAGTAGAATCTAATTAGGAGAGAAAAATAGCGAAATATGGCAAAACAGGCTGGAGAACCGTGAATTGGGCCGAATGTTTGGCCCACCGCGTCGTGTTGAGCAGACGCGACGCGGTAAAACCTGCAGTTTTGCTTCACAATGCGATCTTCTTCTGAATATTTACTATGATGCCCTTTTCGCTTGTTTTTGCTCCTTTTGCTTGATTTTGCTCATTTCAACTTCGTTTGTTTGTATTTTGGCTTCACCACTTTATTTCTAGCATCCATATGAAGCAATTGGATCATCCAAGTGTGCATAAAATACACCCTTTTGCTATCAATTGGAGCGTTTTCACCAAATACCTACGAAATACAAAATAGAACAAAACAAGTAAAATAGTTCTACTTTAATAATAAAAACTAGACTTAAGAACAATAAAAGGTGGTAAAAAATAATATGTGAGACGGTCTAAAACCCTATCATCAAATTTCCCAAGTCGAACCTTTGCTTGTCCTCAAGCAAAAAGACTCTCTAAATTTCCTAAGAAAACAGATAAACTAACAAGTCTAAATTGTGAGAAACGACACAACCAATGCAAGAAATAAACTCTAGGAATGCAAAAGCCTCAATGTCACACCAACATTCATAGCAACGCACAAATAAGCTCACAAAATAAGTTTGTAATGTAAATAGAACTTAGGTATAACAGTGCAATCCCTATCAAGTGGGTAAGATGTATATCTGATTTGCTCTCACTCCTGGAATAATTCCGATTTCGAATTACATCAAGAAAACAGTAAAACATAACTCAGGTTCTAATCAACCCATAATTTTAGGACCCAGAAAAATAACCCAAACACCAAATGCACCCAGCACACAAAGCACACAAGAGAGAAGAAGAAGAGAAAGAGCGGTAAAAACTAAGAGAGAAGTAGACAAGCAAATTACAGTCAAAGAAATATCCAGGGAAAGGGAAGAGTCAACTCAACCAAGTCCGTATGGTCACCACTCACCACACAAAACTAAACCAACCTCCGAATTGAAATATGGAAATAGGTAGGTAAAAACGAATACAATACACACCAATGAGTACGGTATTATCAGAACACTTGAACAACCTCTGGACTTTTTATTATACTCCACATTATCCAAACATAACAAAACGATAGAAATCATAACTATGGTTGATTTTTTCATTTTTTTATTTTTTATTATTTTCATAGTGAGTAGGACACACATTGAATGTAGGAAACTGGAGCCTCATACACCTCAATGGTATCACGAGACTCGATCAGCAAAACAGGTATGCACATAGGAAAACATGCATGCAGCCGAAACTCCGTACATCTCAGTATCCCAATGCATGCACATTATCTGTCTCACCTTTAGAGAAACTACCTCAAGTAAGACAATCACACCAAATGTTGTCTGTCGGAACTCCAAGCACCCCAATATAAAAGTAAACTGTGTTTAGTAGCTCTGATTCACAACCATAAGCATAAAAATAAACATAAACGAACAAGAGGAGTCTTTATTAGAACCTAAAATGACCAAGACACCAGAACCCACGACTCACAGTTTGGTGCACAAATGAATATTTATTTTTGTTTTAAGGAAAGGAGAGAAGTTAGAGCAAGCGGTCAACCAACACAAACCGGGGGAGGATCACCACAGAAACACTCCCCTGGAGATGCTAAGACATTAACAAGAAGACTAGAATAAGAGTGAAGATGAGAGACATACACGATCATAACAGATAACACCACTAGCAAGAAAAAGTGTGATTTGGACACACTCGGGCCTATATTTACCTAGACAATGCTCATGCCAAGAGACTTATAGAGGTTGTAGAGTCTCTTGGGGTTGGCTAATAATTTCAGGATGTCTACATGAAATGCATCAATTAGCTTACTATCTGAAACATCAAGAATAATATCGCAGATCACAATGTCAATTCTCAAACTATACTTGCACAAATTATGACCAACACATGCAGGCTGGGTGACATATCTAGTAGAAACTATGTAATCAACGGTTGAGGATAAACCAGATTCCTGTTTATAGAGGTAACAAGACAACATATTATTTCTTAAATAAAAATATTCACTTATGTTCAATTTCCAATCATCAATATCTCCCACCCAAACATAAATGCATGTACTAACACAAGGTGAGTATATAGGTCACACAAGTGCTGGTGTTGTCCACACACCGGTTAACCAAATAGCAATTGTCACCAGTTCTAGTGCTTGACATTACCAGTTAATTTGCATAATTCACTACTTCACAAGAGCCCTTTTTGAACAGTACTTGTAGACCATCATCACACAGTTGACTAATGCTAATGAGGTTAGCCATTAATTCTTCTACCAAAAAGAATCTGTTTCAAGGGAGGTAGCATTGAGGAGTTCAGAGTTCCCATGCCGATGAATTAGCTCATAGTACCTCCACAATAAGTCATTGTACCTGTCCTAAGTGTAAAACGATCCTTGAAATAAGATCTAGTGTCAGTCATGTGTCTAGAACACCCACTATCAAAATGCTAAACACCTGCAGTGTTAGTATTCAGGACAGTAGAGACAATAGAACAAAGAGCCTTACTTTTGGCAGACCATATCTATTTTAGGCTTCCTTTACCTTTCTTTTTGTTATTCTTAGTTCCATGATTGGTGACTAAATTTGTTACTAACTTATCAGAAACAATATCAGACACTGGTGTTGTGAGGACACATTTCTTGATGGTTTTAGTTTTGCTACTTTCACTTAATGTCTCTATCACACCATCAGTGGTATCCTTGACCTTTTGTACCTGTTTAGTGCCTTCTTTTTGAGCAACTGATAACAATATGATTTGATATGTCCTAGTTTAAACAGTGCTCAGAAACAAATTCTTTCTTTTTGGGGTTTTCATCAGTTTGTTTAGCTTTAACAAAAACAGGACCAGAAGGAAAGATAGAAGCAGTTTTTACAAGTGGTAAGTTAGGCCCAACAGGTTTAAGGCCAAGTCCCATTGTTCCGTCATTACCAGGACAAAAGATATCATCAAGTTTGGTCGAACTCGAATTAAACTTAGCTAAAGTCAGTTCAACTTTGACTAACCTTGATTGCACATTTTAAAGTTCATCATCCTTTTGAGTAAGAGTGACTTCAGGACAATTGATAGTATCCTGAAGATACTTGTTCTCCTTTTTATGATAGATTTCACTCTTAAGTACTGTCTTCCACTCGATCAGCAAATCATAATAGATTTTTTTTTAACTCTTTGGCAATTTCATCCTCTTGAGTCCCATCATGGTCTATATTATGAGATGGATCTGAATCGATAGTAACAGCAATACGAAGATAAAAACAACTAGCCAAACAACGAAGGTTAGTACCAGAGACACTTCGGGTGTCACTGTGTGTGTGATCAGCATCCTCAGAGTCAAAAAGTTCTGCAAAGAAAATTTCTTGCACAGACTCATTGTTTCCAGCACATGGGTTCATATATTCCTCATCCAAGTGTACAAATGTGTGTGTTGTTGCAGTTTTGAAAAAAAAATTCTCCAGATGAATTATCTTCTTCAGTACCTGCATCATTAGTCATGCTAACACCATAGGTATTGCCCTTTTCACGAAGGGTGTTAGCACATTCATTAGAAAAGTGACCAAAACCTTCACAAGCAAAACACCTCTTTTTCTTAAGTTTTTCAATCTCTTCTGCAGTTGGTTGTTTCTTCGCAAAGGATTTAGGTGGATTACTACTAGTGTTTTCCTTAAACTTGTCCCTGAAATTATTGTTTTTAAAACGTCTAAGAACATCATTGAGAGGAAGTACTTTGAAGGACTACTCCTTTGTCAACCTTATTTCTAACACCAAGTGGAGGATTTTTCATAAAACATTCATAACTAAGTAAAATATTCATCAAAGTTTGATAGTCAATGGTAGTCAATGGAGATAAGCCACATATAGGTCCCAACTATGGCAATGTATATCTATTTGTGACTTATCTCCATGCACGAACATCAATGGGATGATGTAGGTGTGCATACGCAGCTCCAGTATCCATCTTGGGACCTTCAAAGATAGGCAAGCTATTGGCATTGACATTTTCCATCTCTCAAAGTATTAGATCCAAACACACCAATGTGGAGGTGTTTGGATCTGATGCCAATTAAATAGTAATTGGACCAGGATTTCACACTTAAAGACATAAACAGACTGCTCAGTGTGTCCACAACACCGAAAAGCAGAGTAATCATTTTTTCAGTGTTTGTAGAACACTAAGCAGTCAACAACAACTAGAAACTTATATAAATAAACTCGGCAACCTAAAAAGAATAAACAACAGAATAAAGAACATGAGATATAAGTTTCTAGAAGATAATGTATGTTGATAATTCAGGGAGCCTCAAGGCGAAAGGTATCCATTATAAACGTTAATAATGATTATAAAACTAGTCTAGTTCGGTTCTCTAGAATCTCTCTAGATGCAAACAACTAAGCAATTATAAAGAACTAAATCTACCAATCTACCTATCAATCTCTGGACAATAAATAGAAAAAGTTTAGCACACTATTGGGACGAATACGAGAACTAGGCTTGACATAACTACGAGAGCTTGACTTGATATTCTCGATATGTGTCTTCTTCATAGAGCTCTTCTTATATAGGCGTGAGTATCACCGCTATCTTCCGTATCAAACTATAGAAGGAATTGTATTATGATCATATGGGAAGTCTTATCCAAGTCGACTTCTACTTTCCTTGAAATAGTCATGATTTTCCTTGTTATCTTCGACATACTTTCTTCTTTAGATTCTGCTCGATCTTTAGTCCTACAATATATGCACAAAATATTCTACACAACTATGGAACTATTTAGATGTTAGAGAAAGGTAAAAACTATATTTTCTATATATGTATAAAGATTATATATAGCAAGTGTGGTCTGGATCCTGGTGTGTCCGGAACACTGACTACTTGGTGTAACCAGATCATCCAGAATATCACAGTTACATCTTGCTTGAATTCACATTAACCCTCTCACCTTACATTATTCTCTCCTAGTTTCTTGTCATTTCCAGGAAACCATGCATCCAACAATAGCACGCAAGGAACAAGAGAAGCAAGACATTGAAGATTATGAGAGCAAGACTAGGGAAGTCGGTGCCAAGTGCAAGAGAGCGACATTCGACACAAATGATTCAGAGGAGCCCGAAGAGGACAAATAGGAACCTGAACCCCCTTCCAACTCGGCTGACTCCAACAAATGCCGCCTCAGTAGTACCTCTCCACTCCTTTTCCATTAAGACTATTCGTTGGGGACCATTTCTAGCCTAGGTTTGAGGAGGGGGCTCATTTTTGGTACTACCTGCTACTTACTTGCTTTTACTTATATTTATTGCTTTATGTACTTTTTATATTTTAAGTCCGTTTGTTGTTATTGTGTCTAGTCTGTCTCCTAAGACAAAGTGTCCATTACTTGTACTTAAACTCTTTTGAGTGTATATGTTTTATTTGAGCATTTGGCTATTAGTATCTTGCATGCTTAAATTGGCTAAGTTCTTTTCTAATGTAAATAGAAAGTCTGTTTAACAGTATTATCGAAAAAGTCGTGAGGAGTCTTAGCCAACAAAAAATATTTTACCGACGATCGTCGCTTTAAATTCGAGAATAGCAAACTCCTTTGTTTGTGCCTCATCATACTCATGTGCACTTTATTGGATTGAGGATGACAAACGACATGTGCTTCATCATATATTCACTCAATGTGCCAAACTCGTTATGAAGAACATGTTTGGAGAGGAGGCTTCTAAGATGTGGATGTTTTACCCACCATGCTGAGCTGATATGCCAAAGCAATGGAAGATATACCTGTGGTGTTATTGGTCTTTTCAAAACTGCATAAAATTATCTTGGAGTGTATTTGTGGTGCTAGTCATCACCGTTGTCGTGTTGGGCATGTCGAGATACTATCCAATATCAGCCACAGAGTCATGAGGGTTGATGGATGCGTATACAAATCAACATGCACAAAAGTGTGGACTTCGGTAAAATAGATACTGCAAAAATATGGAGACCAAAAGAGTCCAAAGTGACCAATTGATTAGCATGAATCCATTGTGCAAAGATGTGGAAGCAAACGGTTGTGACTAAAATTGGAAGCAAAAGATTTGAAATCTAATACTGGTCGAAGTTGTGACAAAAGAAGAAGATAGTGCCTTCTAATCCAAACTGGTTGGAGGGTTAGGGTTTGCAAGAAACAGAGACGATAAAGAGAAGAACGGAGTAAGAAGAAGTTGATATAAGAGGGATGTAGAAGTGATAGTCTCGGTAAGTGGAGACGTGTCACAACGAGAGGGAAGGTGTGAAGAGTGGGCTGCAATAGTAGGTTAAAGGACAAAATACACAACCTGTCAAAACTAGAGAGGAAAGGTGATGAGTTATGGCAACACAAATCAGCATAACCATTCCCCTTTCGCTTGTTTTTTCTCCTTTTGCTCGATTTTGCTTATTCCAACTTCGTTTATTGGTATTTTAGCTTTACCACTCCATATCTAGCATCCATACAAAGCAATTGGATCATCCAAATGTGCATAAAACACACTCCTTTTCTATTAATTGGAGCGTTTTCACCAAATACCTGCGAAATCGATAATAGAACAAAACACGTAAAATGGTTCTACTTTAATAATAAAAGCTAGACTTAAAAATAATAATTGGTGGTAAAAAAGACTATATTAGACGGTCTAAAACACTCTCATCAAACTCCCCAAACCGAACATTTGCTTGTCCTCAAGCAAAAAGACTCTCTAGATTTCCTAAGAAAAGAAATAAACTAACAAGTAAGTTTAAATCCTAAGACATGAGACTACCATTGAAATAAATTAACTCTAGAAATGCAAAAGACTCAATGTCACACCAACATTCATAGCAAGACACACATAAGATCAAAAAATTCATTTCCAAAGTAAATAGAACTTAGGTCTAACAGTGCAATCCCTCTCAGGTATGTAAGATGTATATCTGATTCGCTCTCACTCCTGGAAGTGTTCAACATGGGTCACACTCAAGAATATAGGAAGTAAGAAAGGTGATTTTCATCACTAGGTGCCCCAAATATCTCATGCTTTGCACTAGACCGGATTGGATCGGAAGGGACTTTCTTCTTCTTTTTGTTGGAACTTCGGCCAGTAGTATATTTCACATCTATGCTTCCAAATTTGTTCCACATTTTTTGACAATACCATCATGCTAATCAATTGGTCACTTTAGACTCTTTTGGTCTCCATTTTTTGGCAGTGTCTGTTTTACCAAAGTCCGCACTTTTGTGCCTGTTAGTTTTGTATACGCATCCATCAACCCTCATGAATCGTTGGTCAATATTGGATAGTATCTGGGCATGCCCAACATGACAACGGTGACGACTAGCACCACATATACACTCCAAGACAATTCATGCAACCTTGAAAAGAGAAATCATATCATAAGTACATCTTCTTTGCTTTAACACATCAATCCATCATGGTGGGTAAAACATCCACATATCAGAAGCCTCCTCCCCATACTTGTTCTTTAAAATGAGTTTGGCACATCGAGTGAATATTCAACAAAGTTCATGCCGTGCGTTATCCACAATCCAATCAAGTGCACATGAGTATGATGAGGCCCAAACAAGAGAGTTTGTTCTTCCCAAATTTAAACTCTCAGTCACCAGAACAATCTTTTTTTCATCGGCTAAGGATCCTCACGGCTTTTGGATCATACTGCTAAACATAATTTCTATATACAACATAAACGAAACTAGCCAATACTTAAGCATGCATTCTATTAATAGCTAAATGATCAAATAAAACGTAAGCATCAAGGAGTTTATGTACATGCAATAGACGCACTTTTCTTGGGAGACAGACTAGACACAACAACAAACTGACTCCAAAAAAAAAAGAAAATAAAAACAAGACTGGCACATGAAAAGATATACACACACAGATGTGACACAAATATATAAGGATAAGTACTCGAAAGCTGGCTCCCTCCCCAAACCTAGACTAGAGATGGTCCCCAGTGGATAGTCTATAAAGAAAGAAGGCTGAAAGAGTCCTTCCCTAAAACGCGGGGTTGATGCTATCCATTATAAAATAGTAACGATCCCTCGCATCCTTCCTGCTAAGGTTTACGATTTGGTGCCCATGTTTAGCTCCTCTCTTCATGTTTCCTTGGGTTACCACTAGATGTCCATGAGTTCTATAACAACTCAAAGGTTTACAACAAGTTGTATGATGGCGTTGAGGAAACGTACATCAGGTCCAAAGTTCAAGGTTCAAAAATTTACCTTGATTGTGACATTTTCTGCAAAATCTTCGGTCTCAAGAATCGTGGGAAGGATTTTGAGATCAACACTAAGGACAAAATTCTGAATGATAGTGTCCGAGTGTTGTATGAAGATGCTTCAAATGACAAGGTTGAAGATTGTAAATATACCTTCATTCTGGGAGACATCAGAACAAGGCATTTGTTCGACCACTGGGACGTCTTGGCATATTTACTTCATAGATGCTTCGATGGAAACAAATGTGGAATTGACCAGATAAGTCTGGAGAGGTGGATAACGGTGAGCATACTTCGAAATCAGATGAATGCGCAGGAAAACTTCTTTAATTGGGGCAAGTACGCCTTTCTGAAGTTTTTTCAAAAGGTCAGAGAGTTTGAACATTGTGAAGAACTGTGTTGATACCAAGGGTAACATGCACTATGGACTAACGATTTGCTATATTTTGTAGATGTCCAAAGTTGTGCTCAAAGAGTAGAGTGACATTCCCGTTACCAATAGCATGTACAAACACGACTATGAGAAAGCAACCAAGAAGGCTGCTAAGGAAATTTTGGTAAAGAAGGGAGATGTTGTTTCTGAAGAGGTTCCAAAGAAACCAAGGACTTAGAAAAGGAGGTCAACAAGTAAAACCTAAGTGAAAGTGGCTCTTGTTGATGCTCAACCATCTGGAGACAATGACCAAGGGGATGTGGTTCATGTCATTAGTCCTATCCAGAAAGACCCTCTTTCTATTACCAGATCAGGTAGCACTAGTAAGATGCATGTTCTCCCCGTGAATGATAAGAATTTGATCGATGAGTCGGTTCCTGGTGATGACATTTAAGACTTATATGATTATATGTCTCTTGCCCAAGTCATCAAGAGATCCCGAATAGAGACACATGGTGGAACTTCTAGCTCCTCTGAAGAAACGGATAAAGATTGTTGAACAAGCACCTAACAAACAAATATATGGATAAGTTGCACTCAAGCCGGTGAATGATGGCTTGAAGGATCGTGACATAGTGATGGCGGATTCCGACATTGCCTCCACACTACAGTTGCCAACAAACTTGAATGCTGAAGAAATTCTTGCTTTGAAGCAGGTTCCTCAGCTCTCTAAGAGAGATCAAACTGAGACTGGGTACTCAGAATGATCAAGTAGAGGAAAGGTTCGAAGTAACAGAAACTGCAAACAAAGATATGGAAGCCAATTTTCCTGAAGACATTCAGGCTAATTTGGAGACGTCAACATAGGGGGAAGCATAAATGCAGAACTCTATGAATGAAGATGAGGTTCCCACAACCTCAACACATTAAGAAATAGAACCTGTGATATAGGCTCCAACTGAGAATGAAAACGAGGTGGTTTCACAACCACAAAAACAAGACAATCCAGAAACTACCAAAGTTCCTGAGGAAAATATTGATGAACCTTCTTCGAAGGTTCTTTCAGAAGTAGAAGTGAATGGGAAAGATGTTGCGACCACCCTAATACTTATAGAAATTGATGATGCTAAGAAGGCAAAATCTCCATAAAGGTTGCTAGATACCACACCGGTTTCTGAGGAAGTTGTTTCTGAGCTTCCAATTACGGAAGTTCAACTAGAAAGAAAGGTTGTTGAGGGACATACAATCAAGTCTCCACCTCACAACATGGTATTTGAGGCATCAATTGCTCAAGAAGTTCAAGTCTCAGAGCCTAGTGTATCTACAAAAGCTCAAGTTGATGTGCCAATAATCATTGTGACTCCACAATTGTTTTATTCAAAGTTTTCCATACCGTCACCCTCAAGAAACATCTCAAGTATTTTAAGCTATGGCAAAATCTTCGACGTGCTGATCTTACATAAATTGCCCTGGTGATCGATCATAAAGAACGAAGAGCGAGCTTTCAATCTAGAAAACTACGTCCATACTCTTTTCCCTACAGAGTTGTACTCTCAAAACACTTTGTTGAATGAAGACTTCTTAGATGAAGTGGCACATAAACTAGTAGCAGCTTTTCAAGCTGGTGATAAGCAAACCAGAGAGCATATTGTTTTTTGACCCTACATTGCCTAAGTCCTTAAGAATATATGCTTCCGAACATGGAGAAGTCAATGGGCGTTTGGTCACACTTCCTGATGTGATCAACTTGGTATTTGAAGATGAGGAATAAATCGACGAGAATGACTTCCAAGGCCCTCCTTCAGAAAATCACAAGGACTGTTGGGATTGCTCAAGGCAATGTTGGTTCTAGAGCACAACAACATACTCCAACAAATACGCAGAAGACACAACTTTCATCACCAAAGTCTCAATCACCTTCTAATCAACAGCAACAAGCCTCCCTGGAACTGGCTGAGAAGGCTGCTCAACTAGAAGAGCAAATAGCAGTTGTTGAACTTCGAGTTAAATAACTTAAAAAGTTGTTGGAAGAAAAAATAAGACTCACTATGTCCGTCCCAGATTGAAGAGAAGCAGGCCCGAATACTGAAATTTGAGGCAGAGAACAACAAGGAAAGGAAATCCTTGAAGAAAAACAAAAGCTAAAGCGATACATTGAGGTCGCAGTTGTTGAGTTAGATACCTTGATGACTAATGATATTGAGCATGATGCTAAGGCTGCATCAGATAAGCAGTTGCCATCATCTTCTACCAAAGGCAAAGGCAAAGTTGTCGGTCTGGACACAATTGATGAAGAAGAAGATGATGATCACATTTATGTGTCAACTGATAAAGATACAGATTTTGCAGATCCTATAGATGATGATCTTGCCACTTTTCACCTGAAAAGGTAATTGTTAGCACCAAACATCTTCTTTAGTGCAACTTCCACGAGACGCGATGTTGAATAAATGGGAAGATTCACATCATTGTAAAACTCATAAATGAGTTAGTTGAGCAAGATGCTAGAGTACATGCATCTGTCCCTCCATAAATGAAGCCTATTTTTGGACTCTGACTGAACAGAGTTACAAGCATTGCACTTTCTTAGAAAGATCTAGGCATGATCATGGATGAGGATTGCAACAATGCAAACAAAGCCTTGGACGAGGCATATTATGCAGAACTACAGAAGCTTGTGCAAGTCCACAACAACATACAGAGCAATTTTGACTCTCTCTCACATTCCTCGCGGTTTTGAGTCAGTCAATCATGACAATGGGGGAAGATGCTACAATGGCCCAAAAAGGCAAAGGGAAGAAAAGAAAACAACCCTCCACAATTCAAGCTCCAAAGAAGGACACAACTTCTGAACTCAAGGTTTCTGAACCAAGAGTTTTAACAAGACTTAAAAGCAAGGTAAACAGGGGATCCAAGTCCCTTGTGATATCTGAACAAGAAGAAGAAAAATAAGAAGGAGAGTTCATTGGTCAGGATAGTTGCAAGTCTCCTATGCAAAATATTCATGATGATCACCCTCTCCAGAGAAGAAGAAGGAGAAGAGTGGAAAGCCTACCTGAACCACCTTCAGCAGTAAGACCATTGGCTGCTAAGACCCCTTCTAGAATTACCAAGTCGATCCAAGGTGGATATTCCAGCACATCCCCCAGGAATGAGGAGATACCCAAGGAGAAAAGGCTCAATAGAAAAAGGCGAAGGGATATATAGTTTGGTAGGAATCAAGAGAAAGAACATGAAGAAAGGTCAGTTGTTGCCCAGATTGAGTATGTCAAAATTGATGACAGTCAATCAGCCTACTATGTGTATACATCTCCAAAATGGTTATTGGATTGTGGAACATAAGCATCTACTTTTGAACAAAAAGTTTCCAACTCATATTTATGATCAACTTATGGCATGGAGAACTGATAAGCCCACACTGCTAAATCCAAAGCATGTGAAAGGCATGGCTTGACTTTGCAGTTCTCAAGTGAAATGCATCAATGGAAAAATCACTAGACTTTGTGTGTTCATATAACCTACATCAAACAGAAAAATTTAGGTGTTCATCCTTATCAGTCCTTCTACATAAATGCTGATGAATATCTGGATGACATTGCATACTTGGTATTATTTACAAGTATTTTGATCTATCTGAGCTAAGGGTAAATCATGCATGGGTATGGGGAAAGTACTACTGGGTCAAGCACATTTTGTAAGCATGAACAAAGATCCTGATAAGAGCTATAGAGACATGTGGATTAGCCAGAAAGACAGAGCTCTCTATGAAAAGGCTTCTCAATGATTATGCTGAAGACTGCAGGACCTTTGTTAATCAAATCAAGTGATCTAGAGAGGCTGTTGAAGAACTTGAGGTTGTTGAGTACCCAAGTGTTTTTGAAGACTTAGTTATTAGAATGTTTACTTGGAGCTTGGACTCTGCTATTACTCTAATTAAGTTAAGTAATTTTTTACCACTTTTTTTATTGTTCTTTAATCGATCAATTTTTGTAGAAGTTATCTTGTGTTCTGTAAATGTTTCTATGTAATGAACCTACTCTTAGATACCTTTAATAGAAGATAACTTGTCTGCAAATATCACTTCTTGTGATTGGTTGATGTTTACTTTCTGCACTTAATTATCTGATTGAATATCTTTGGAAATGATTAAGTGGTGGATTATTTTCACTTCCATGTTTGTAATTAATAAGACTTTGAGATAGTCATGGTTGACTGATCAAAAAGGAGGAAATTTGTTAGTAATATCTGTTTAGTATTTTGATCAATCACCATATGATTTATCTAGTACAGAAAGGTGACTAGTACTCTTAGTTCATTTGGACATTGTGAAAGATGAAATCACTTTGTATGTTAGTTTAGTAAATCTTGTAATAGGATTTTTAGTGTAGCACCCCGTCCGAGTGATACCAGGACGGGGTGCCACCTCTATTGGGTCCCCAACCGCCCGAAGCGCGGTTGATCGATCAGTGCCAGATAAGGGGAAAGCCATACCCAAAATATAAAACAACCTTATTTATTAACATAATATTGGTAGTTGTACAAAAAAAAGGGCAGAGTATTTGCCAATACATTCTATTTTTTAAACAAACGAAATACATCAGCGGAAAAAGTTTGGTCCGGTTACTAAATGCCTGGTCATTCTACCCGATCGTCTACCCTGTTCTCGCAATCCTTACCTGGGGAATGGAAAGAACAAACATGATAGAGAGGGTAAGTCTCAAGACTTAGGGAGTAACATTTTAAAACAAACGAGAAAACAAACACGGACACTAATTCGAAATAGAGTTCACTTTGGAGAGGATAACACAAAACACTGATCACGCAAAACAGAATCCCGATCCTGGATTTTCAGAATTTTCACAGATCAGATACCAACCATACACACCACGGAATGGCCACGGAGGGCAACTTGACTACCTTATTACTCCTTCGAGGAGCGACCTCGCAGTCAGTCGGACGACATGCTTAAGTCCATGTCGGCCCGGTACACGGAACGATATCAACCACCTGAGCCGGTGATACCGTTGGGGCGTCTGGGAATTTGTGGGTACAGGAGATATAGCCAAACCGTCGATCTGTTCCGCCCGGCCCAACTATACCAGCTGTCCCTGGGCCCAATCAAAACAATCAAAACAGACCTAAATAGCCACACAGGCGTATCACAGGATGCCACGGAGGCATATCACAGTGTGTCGCAGAGGGCTTATCAGTCAGATTACCAAGATCGGATCAAACAGGCAAAATATAACACGTACAAAAGACCTTATGGTCATTTATTCACAGTTTCCAACAAGTGTGGAACTGGCGATCACAATACTAAACATAATTACAGAAGGGCAGAACACGACAACAATCACTGGTGCCGAGTCGCAGGATGACACTGAAAAATAATATTGCCGAAAGGCGAACTATACAATCAACAGTGATGAACACCAGGTATCCGAGACAAACAAGGGTGCCACATGGCGGACAACAAAATGCCGGTTGGCGGGTAACCAATTCAAACAATTTCCGGAGGACGGATACAAAGGACAGACACGGTAACAAAAGACAGACAATAACACTAAACAAACACAGAACGCCACATTCGGTTATTAAATCAAAATCATATCAGGGGTCAGAGTCGATCAGAGAGTCAGCGGAATATCGGTATGGTCAAACATTCTACAAGTCCTAAAGTTAGGTCAAATATTACGACTAGGCGTAACTGGATATAAAAGCTTAACAATAACAGTATGAAGGCACTTATATTCCCCAAGGCCTGATGCCGAATAAATGCTCACTTGGAATGAAAGATAAGTGAGGGTCCTCACCTTGATTGGGCCGGTATGCTACGCGGCTTCGTAACCCTGATACATGGACAATACTACTTAACTTCTTACGCAAGAATAATTTTCCCGTAAAATGCCCCCCAATAGCAATCAGAACAAACAGTAACAAATAGAAAAATAATTTATTAATATCTAGTTAATTACATTATTTCCAGATAACATTTCTTCGTATGAATCCTTAGAAAGACTACAATCATGCGTGACCTCATAATTTTTTTCTAAACTAATAGAAGTTTCTTATAACTACACAGTAACCAGATTCAGACTAAAAAAATTTGGAGCATTTACACAGTACATCACTCGTATTAACTATTTCAAATGGTCATACAAGGTCCTCCGCACTATCTAAACATAGTTACTTTTTACTAGCATCTTGATTACTACTCAGCATCTTCCTCCTCCATCAACTTAAGCTCTTCTAATACACTTCTTCACAGCTAGCTCCGCAACTCAACAAATACACATCATTCCCAATAAACTTCAATCGCATAAGACCTATGCGCATAATGAATCATTAAAATGTTTATAAACATGCAGGCTTGCAAATTGAAACTCTAATATACAGGAACGTTTAACAGCACTACTCTAGTGATCCCTAGACTCGACGGAGATTGATATCAACAAAGAATATACGCAGGCTCAGTCACATACACCGTATCCTTCCAACACACCAGAATACGCAGGCAACATCAACTAGTATGAATAACAGTATAGATAGGCGTAACCATATGCATCAAGCATTCCTACTACACAAATGACAAAAATACAGGCAGCATACCCGCAACATATTACTTAGCACACGCACTACCGGCAAGGCAGTGACCAATAACAGGCTAACCGACACACGCATAAGAACTATCTCGAATGAATAGTAAACTCGACCCCTTAATCATGAATTTAGATAATCGGACAACAATAAAGTAAATCAAATGCTTAACTTCGAACACAGTTGACAAGCATTGTCATGACCAAGATACTCAGACACACACATAAGCAGTACATACACCCTTACACGCACGCAGGCCATAGCTAGCAACCTATCCAAGAAATTACAACAATACGCAGACTAAGCAGCATAACGAGACCGACATACAACAACTTAATTAAACTCAGCAGGCTAAATAATTTAAACAGTACAACAAGATCAACATACCAGCTAAATTAAACGCAGATTACCATAATAAATGACCATAAGGTCTTTTGTACGTGTTATATTTTGCCTGTTTGATCCGATCCTGGTAATCTGACTGATAAGCCCTCTGCGGCACACTATGATATGCCTCCGTGACATCCTGTGATACGCATGTGTGGCTATTTAGGTCTGTTTTGACTGTTTTGATTGGGCCCAGGGACAGCAGGTATACTTGGGCCGGGCGGAATGGACCGACGGTTTGTCTATATCTCCTGTACCCACAGATCCCCGGACGCCCCAACGGTATCACCGGCTTTGGTGGTCGATATCTTTTCGTGTACCGGGCCGACATGGACTTAAGCATATCGTCCGACTAACTGCGAGGTCGCTCCTCGAAGGAGTAATAAGGTAGTCAAGTTTCCCTCCGTGGCCATACCGTGGTGTGTATGGTTGGTATCTGATCTGTGAAAATTCTGAAAATCTAGGATCAGGATTCTGTTTTGCGTGATCAGTGTTATGTGTTTTCCTGTCCGAAGTGTACTCTATTTCGAATTAGTGTCTGTGTTTGTTTTCTCGTTTGTTTTAAAATGTTACTCCCTAAGTCTTGAGACTTACCCTCTCTGTCATGTTTATTCTTTCCATTCCCCAAGTATGGATTGCGAGAACAGGGTAGACGATCGGGTAGAATGACCAGGCATTTAGTAACCGGACCTGACTTTTTCCGCTGCTGTATTTCGTTTGTTTCAAAAATAGAATGTATTGGCAAATACTTTGCCCTTTTTTTTGTACAGCTACCAATATTATTTTAATAAATAAGTTTGTTTATATGGGTATGGCTTTCCCCTTATCCGGCACTGATCGATCAACTGCGCTTCGGGCAGTTGGGGACCCCACAGAGGTGGCACCCTGTTCTGGTATCACTCGAACGGGGCGCTACAGAGTGGTATCATAGCCTGGCTGGACATGGGAATCCATACCGAATATTTTTTTAACCTAAAACATAAACCCTCAGGTGAGACCTTTCGGGGGGATCGGGTTGTGTGAAGAGTGTTCGGTAGAATGCGAGTATTATTAAGGAATAGTCTATTATTATGTAGTATTCGATATGTTATCGTATCTCTGACTGATCGTTAACTGAGCCATACAACGTCTTCGCATTTCAAACAAACACGATGTCTGAAACTGATAGTCCGCAACAGGAAATCCAGGGTGAAGAATTTAACTCACCACCGCTGTCTTCACCCAATAGAGAAGTACCCCCTCAGGCTCCCGGAAAGGGAGGAAACGAAACCGGAGGAAGCATGGAGGAAATGCTATCCTTTTGGATCTTTCTCACTCAGCAGTGGCAGAATCAACAGCTGATGACTACTACGACTCAGTCGTCAGCCGTACAGAGCGACGACCAAGTACTGGAACGCTTCCTTAGGTTTAATCCTCCAGTGTTCTTCGGAGAAACTGATTATAAGAAAGCGGATGAATTTCTAACCTAGCTAGAGAAGGTTAAGTACGCAACCTACTGGTTAGAGGAAGCTGCAAGAAACTGGTGGGTACTGGTAGACCGAAGATGGAAGCAAGAAGGCACCCCCTAGACGTGGAAGAATTTTGTGCAAGAGTTTAATGATAAATTTGTGCCTGAGGTGATACGAAATGCCCGAGAACGGGAATTTCTAGAACTGATCCAGGGGAATAGGAACGTGAGTGAATATGAAGCAGAGTTTTCTTGCCTGATTCAATATGCTCCCCATTACTGGGATAATGAGAAGTGGAAGATCCGCAAGTTTGTGGAAGGCCTGAGATTGGAATTACGTCGGGCCTTGGTTTCGGTAAATCATGAAATTTATGTCAAGGCTATGGAGAAATTTTTGCAGGTGGAAGCGAAATTTAAGGAAATCAGGAAGCTTGAGGAGCGGGTCAAGAGGAATCGACCTGAGAATTCCTCGTCCCCTGACCAGCGTCCGGCGAAAGCTAGATTCCTGGAGCAAGCCAGAGAAAACCCTCGCCCACAAGAGAGTAATGTTAACTCTCGACGACACCCTGAGACAAGGATGGAGTGTAAATATTGTACACGTATTGGACACACTAAGGAAAACTATTGGAGAAAGACTGGGAAATGTTTTAGGTGTGGTAGCTCCGAGCACAGTATTGCTCAATGTCCACAATATGACTGGACCACCTCAAGGTCAAGGAAGGCCCTAAGAAAGGACTAACATCCGAGCTCGAGCATATGCCCTGGATGCTGAAGACCAGAACCAACCGATTGATCGAAGGCAACAATACAGATGGCTCCGTATGAAGCACTGTATGGACGAAAGTGTTGATCACCATCAAACTGGGATCTTGAAGAATGGCAAGGAACTTCAAATGGAACCCACAGAACTGTAAAACCTGAGTTGGTACAGGAAGCCATAAACAAGGTACAACTTATTAAGCAAAGGATCAAGATTGCCCAGGATCGACAGAAGAGTTATACGGATAAGCGAAGAAAGGATCTAGAATTCTCGATCGAGGATCAAGTATTCCTTAAGGTTTCACCAAGGGAAGGAATTGTAGAGTCGGAAAAGGAGGAAAGCTGCTCCAAGATATGTCGAACCATTTCCAATTGTTCGGAGAGTTGGAGCAGTAGCCTACGAGTTGCCTCCGAATCTGACTGGAATTCACAACGTCTTTCATGTGTCGCAACTGAGGAAGTATCATCCGGCCCCGACTCACATTATCAGATCCGATGATATTCAGCTAGAGGAAAAACTGACGTATGAGGAGAAACCTGTACAGATCCTGGATACGAAAATCAAAGAACTTCGTAACAAACAAATTCCATTGGTCAAGGTTCTGTGGAGAAATCACTTAGTCGAAGAAGCGACCTGGGGAAAAGAAGATGAAATGCGGAAACTGTATCCTAGTCTATTTAGAAAGTGAAATCTGGGGACCAAATTTCCTGAAGAGGGGGAGGTTGTGACGACCTAGTTAATCGGACCCAGTTGAGGTACGACTTAAAATATACGGGTTATTTAAAATTATTATTTTGAGGCAGAGTGAATTCTAATATTAGTACTCAGGTCGTGTTCGCCAGTTAATTACGAATAAGCGTTAAAATTATTATTTGATATTATATTAATAAAATAATAATAAAAATAAAAAAATAAAAAAAATATTTATTTTAATGTTTATACGGCTTTAGTTCATCGTAAATATCACCCGAGAATCAATTTTATATTTTTCCGGAATTTATTTACGAGCCGTTTGGAGGCTAGAAGG
This sequence comes from Plantago elongata, assembly GCA_036897095.1. NCBI lineage: Eukaryota > Viridiplantae > Streptophyta > Magnoliopsida > Lamiales > Plantaginaceae > Plantago > Plantago elongata. Next base: position 21,868 of record JAYMSP010002412.1, read on the forward strand.
AACCAGGTGTATATAATGGTAGAATGACCATTATACCCCCACTTATCTTCTTCTTCTTCTTCTTCTTCTTCTTCTTCTTCTTCTTCTTCTTCTTCAATCCTGTTCCCCTTTCCGTCAAAACACGCAAAACATCCATTGTTGCTCCGTTCCTTCTCCACGAACCTAAACCCACCGCCAGCCGCCGCCTGTAATGACGAAACTGCCCTTCCCCATCGACGCAGAGACACGTGGCAGAAATCTGGGAACCTGACGCGACACGCGTCGAAGGACGGGGAGGTCGGGCCGCGTGGGTCGGCTTCCCTTCGGCTATATATAGCCGTCTCCCCTCGCTCTCTTATGCCACACCACTCGCCTTGCTTTCCCGTTCTCCTCCTCTCGCTCTCACGCTCATCGCCGCCCTCACCCGCGCCTACTTTTCGGACAGTGTCGTCTCCCGCGATTGATTGCAGTTAGTAAATTCTTCCCTTTTCGATTATAATCGAATTTCGGGAATAGTGTGATTAATTTTCTTCACCGCACAGCCTCACTCTCTCCCGCCCTGTTCAACCGCAGCCATCCTCCGCCTATTTGTCTATTCCGTTTCCCCGGTTAGTGCCCCCTTTTTTTTCGATTATAGTCGAATTTCGGGGATGGGAATAGTTGATTAATTTTTTCTTATCGTTGGTACCACTCAAGACTTAGGGATATAAAAGCTTAACAATAACAGCATGAAGGCACTTATATTCCCCAGGGCCTATTCCCATGTCCAGCCAGGCTATGATACCACTCTATAGCGCCCCGTCCGAGTGATACCAGAACAGGGTGCCACCTCTGTGGGGTCCCCAACTGCCCGAAGCGCGGTTGATCGATCAATGCCGGATAAGGGGAAAGCCATACCCATATAAACAAACTTATTTATTAACATAATATTGGTAGCTGTACAAAAAAAAGGGCAGAGTATTTACCAATACATTCTATTTTTGAAACAAACGAAATACAACAGCAGAAAAAGTCAGGTCCGGTTACTAAATGCCTGGTCATTCTACCCGATCGTCTACCCTGTTCTCGCAATCCATACCAGATCGTCTCTCTGATTGCGTTGCTGCGTTTAATTTAGCTGCTATGTTGATCTTGTTGTTATTGTTAAGCTTTTATATCCAGTTACGCCTGGTCGTAATATTTGACCTAACTTTAGGACTTGTAGAATGTCTGACCATACCGATATTCCGCTGACTCTCTGATCGACTCTGACCCCTGATATGATTTTGATTTAATAACCGAATGTGGCATTCTGTGTCTGTTCAGTGTTACTGTCTGTCTTTTGGTACCGTGTATGTCCTCTGTATCCGTCCTCCGGAAATTGTTTGAATTGGTTACCCGCCAACCGACATTTTGTTGTCCGTCATGTGGCACCCTTGTTTGTCTCGGATACCTAGTGTTCGTCACTGTTGATTGTATAGTTCGCCTTTCGGCAATATTATTTGTCAGTGTCATCCTGCCACTCGGCACCAGTGATTGTTCTCGTGTTCTGCCCTTCTGTAATTGTGTTCAGTACTGTGCGCTAGTTCCGCACTTGTTAGAAACTGTGAATAAATGACCGTGTCCGTGTTTGTTTTCTTGTTTGTTTTAAAATGTTACTCCCTAAGTCTTGAGACTTACCCTCTCTGTCATGTTTGTTCTTTCCATTCCTAGGACCATAAATGTTACTCCCTAAGTCTTGAGACTTACCCTCTCTGTCATGTTTGTTTTCTCGTTTGTCTTAAAATGTTACTCCCTAAGTCTTGAGACTTACCCTCTCTGTCATGTTACTCCCTAAGTCTTGAGACTTACCCTCTCTGTTATGTTTGTCTCGGATACCTAGTGTTCGTCACTGTTGATTGTATAGTTCTCCTTTCGGCAATATTATTTGTCAGTGTCATCCTGCCACTCGGCACCAGTGATTGTTCTCGTGTTCTGCCCTTCTATAATTGTGTTCAGTACTGTGATCGCCAGTTCCACACTTGTTGGAAACTGTGAATAAATGACCGTGTCCGTGTTTGTTTTCTCGTTTGTTTTAAAATGTTACTCCCTAATTTCGGGTATGGCTTATCCGAAACTCGACTATAATCGAAAAGGAAGGGTGCACTAACCGGAGAGACGGAATAGACGAATAGGCGGAGGATGGCTGCGGTTGAACAAGGCACGAGAGAGTGAGGCTGTGCGGTGAAGAAAATTAATCACGCCATTCCTGAGATTCGATTATAATCGAAAAAGGAAGAAGTTACTAACCGAAATCGATCGCGCGAGACGACACTGTCCGAAAAGTAGGCACGGGTGAGGGCGGCGGTGAGCGTGAGAGCGAGAGGAGGAGAACGGGAAAGCAAGGCAAGTGGTGTGGCGGAAGAGAGCAAGGGGAGACGGCTATATATAGCCGAAGGACAGCCGACCCACGCGGCCCGACCTCCCCGTCCTTCGACGCGTGTCGCGTCGGGTTCCCAGATTTCCGCCACGTGTCTCTGCGTCGATGGGGAAGGGCAGTTTCGTCATTACAGGCGGCAGCTGGCGGTGGGTTTAGCTTCGTGGAGAAGGAACGGAGCAACAATGGATGTTTTGCGTGTTTTGACGGAAAGGGGAA